>PVIY010008660.1:0-76031 GCA_004026745.1 Myrmecophaga tridactyla | reverse complement strand
CTTTTCCTCAAAAATGCAATTGAAAACATGCCTATGCAAACTCTGTATCATACATTGTAAAGAGATATAGTCATCTCCTAGAGAGTGCTCTAAAGAAGATTTCAAACTTGATAATAATTGACTTTCTATACCTACAGATATAGCCATACACTCTTACAAGCTAGGAGACTGATGGCTATGTGTTATTAAAAACATTCAAAAATAAGCATCCAATATGTCTGCTTAACCTAAGAGGGAGGGACATTTTATTGCTAATCACTCACTCTTCTTTGAAACTGCAAGATGTTAAGCCTTGGATCCATGGACTCATTAGTTAAGCCAGCCCTAAAGAGGGAAGTTGAAGAAGATGCCTCCTATGCATGTACCCCAACTGCTAATTTAAAATTATTTTCTACAAATTGCCTAAAACAGCGTAATGATTAAGATTAAGATATACACTTTTTGCCTTTTTCTCCTATCCTATTTTGGGCAAGAAAATGTGTTCCTAAAGTCAATTGCAACAGTAGCAGTTGTCTATGAAAAAAAAATGATTATGAAATCTATACTTATTCGTTTACTGCTGAAAGCACTAGTTTTCCCTAGGCTATCTTATCTTTATCACCAAAAAATTGGTTGGATGATCTTAATTCATCCTGTGATCTCACTCATACACACATGGTGGGACCTTCAAAGGTCTAGTCTGGATGCTTACAAAACCTCTTTGGAGCATCTTCAGTTTTACTGAGTAACAGCCCAGGGAAAGTAAATAAATATGCCCATTCTAAGTGTGATAAAATAATCTCCTCTTGGAAAAATGAATGGCTCAGTGTAAAATTAAGCAAGCCATGGAATCTAATCCCAGAGCTAGCCTCTGAAGGAAAAAAAAATCACCAATCATGTTCAAACTCTTCAAAAAGTTGAAGAGGAGGCAAGCTAACTCATATTCTACACTAACTGATTTAAAGATTCATTGCAATTCCAATTAAAATTTCATCAATATACACTGAAGGAGTAGAAAAACCAATAATCATATTTATTTTGTACTGCAGTGTTACCCAAATAGCTAAAAATATATTGAGAAAGAAAAATGAAGTGGGAGGTCTCACACTACCCAAATTTAAAGCATATTGCAAAGCTACAATGTTCAAAACAGCATGGTTCTATCAAAAAGTTAGGTATACTAACCAATGTAATCAAATTGGGTGTTCAGAAATAGCTACTGTCACCTATAGACAATTGATCTTTGATATGGCGGTCAAGTTAACACAACTCCTACACAGCGTCATCTTCATCAATTGGTGCTTGGAGAACTGGATGTCAACATCTAAAAGAATGAAAGAGTATCCCTATCTCACACCTTCTAAGAAATTAACTGAAAAAAGATTAAATACCTAAACATTAGAGCTATGGCCATAAAACTTTGAGAAGAAAATGTTGGGAATTATCTAAAGGATCTTGTAATAGGAGGTGGTATCCTAGAACTTACACACAAAGCACAAGCAATGGAAGAAGAAATAGATAACTTGGATGTTCTCAAAATAAAGCACTTTTGCACATCAAAGGACTTTGCCACAAAAGTAAAAATGCAACTTACACAATGGGAGACAATACATGGAAACCACATATCAGATAAGGGTTTAATATCCAAAATATATAAACTTACAACTCAACAACAAAAACAGAAACCAATTTTAAAAATGGGCAAAAGATGTGAACAGACACTTTTCTGAATAGAAAAAAAATGTATTTTTAAAAGGTGATCAACTTCACTGTCTATTAGGGAAATGCAAATAAAAATCACAATGAGATATAATTTCACACCTATTAGAATGGCCATTTTAAAAAAAAGCAGAAAACTACTAGTGATGAAGAGGATGTTGAAAAATGTATACACTCATTCATTGTTGTGGGGAATGAAGAATGGTGCAACCACTCTGGAAGGCAGGTTGGTGGTTCTTCACTTAGCTAAACATAGAATTGCTGTATGATCCAGCAGCCACATCAGTAAATATTAGGCATGATTGAAAGCAGGGTCATGAATGGACATTTGTGCAGCATTGTTCATGGCAGCATTATTCATAATTGCACAGAGATGGAAACAGCCCAAATGTCCATCAATACACGAGCAGCTAGACAAAATGTGGTATATACATGCAACGGAGTATTATGAAGCAACAAGACAGAATAAAGTCTGGAAGCATACAGCAATGTGGATGAATGTTAAGGATATTATTTTGAGCAAAATGAGCCAGAAACAAAAGCACAAATACTGTATATCCTCATTAATATTAAATATCCATAACAAACAGATCCTGAGATTTAAAGTGAAGAACATAGCTTATCAGGAGACAGAAAGAAGGTATAGTTTGCACACTTGATGCTGAAGGAGTACAGAACATTCAACAGGATTGATTTGAAAGATTGATAAATGGGTAGCACAATACTATGTAAAGGTTGCAGAATCCTGTATGTATATTGAACAAAGCTGAATGTAATTATGAAAGAGGAAGGCTAAGGGCATGTATGATACCAGAAGGAAAGATAGGTGATAACAACCAGTACTATTTAATATAGAAAACTGAAATGTACAATGATAGTGATCAACTGTACTAATACAACGAAGTTTTTACTTGAAGGAGAACAAATGAATGTCATCATTATAAGGTATTAAATAGGGGATGGTATATGGAAAAAACATAATTAATGCAAACTAGGTCTAAGGTTAACAGTACCATTGTAATGTTCTTTCACTAATTGTGGCAAAGGTAATATACAAAGCTAAATGTCACTAATGAAGGGTATATAATGGAAGTTTATGAGATTCCTGTGTTGTTGTTTTTCCTCTCTTTTCTTCATTTTTCCCCCTTACTCCACTTTTCTCTTTGTGGAGAATTGCCAGTGTACTTTTACAGATTGTGGGGGTAAATGCATAACTATGTGGTTATAGCTGAGGAAAAACTATGTGATTATACTGTAGGTACATAGAATGGTGTAGCTGCTCTGGAGAGCTGTATGGTGATTCCATAGAAGAATTAACATTGGAATGATGGATGATCATGTAACACCATTAGTAGGCAAAACCGTGGACGTACTAAAGGGATATGAATAGTCATTTGCACATTGGTGCTTATGGTGATATTTTTTCATGATTAGCAATGTGTGGAGGTGGCCTAAGGGTACATTGACTGATGAATGTAAGGGCAAAACATGGCATATACATGTGATCATATAATGAGCAGCTGCAGGAAGGAATGACATCGTGAGTCATGCACGTAGGAGAATGAACCTTGAGGGCATCAAGTTGAGTGAAATAAGCAAAAACAAAATGACAAATAATGTCTAGTATCACTAATGTAAACTAATTAAAGTGAGGAAATTCTGAGAATTGAATTTGATTGCATAGATCATTATGGGATTGGAAGTGGGCAGTGATTGGTCAATTGATGATTAAGGAGTGCAGAATGTTCAAATAAATTGCATTACAAAAGGTTCTAATGCTGACTCTTCATCCTGGTGGCAGGTTCTAGGTGGCTTCTGCGCAGAGTAGCCTTGAAGTGGCTGTTTACTGTTTATAGCTAGAATTATGAGGCCTGCTTATTCTAGTCTCTCCTTGATTTCTCTTCCTCTGCACTCTTGTCTTGGCTATTAAAAACTGAAAAGGCATTATTCATAAGGTAATCCATAGGTGTTTGGAATCTGAGGAAATTTTGCAGTTTTTTCCCCTTATATTTAAGGCTAGTGACTTATAAAGTAGGTTTTTAACTTAATTTGCTTTCTTTTAGAGTTTGGATTTACATTGGTACCCTCTTTTATGGCATCTACTAGCTTTCCATGAAACAGAGCAGTGCTTTCCCTGTTTTCCTAAGTCATGCTTTGTAGCATGATGTAATTTACAGGTGTGATAATACATTTTTAATACGTTTCATTAAGCAAGTGAGTATGTGGTCTCTTTTTGCTAAACTTGACAGGCCAACTTTGGGAGAATGAAAAGAAAGTAAGTAGAAGGCAGCAAATTTACACATTTCATAGATTACTCCTTTAGGGAAAGAAATGCTGAATTTATCGGGGAAGACTTGATAATACTGGTTGGGGGAGGGTCTTTCAGCTGCAGTCACAGCTAAATCAAGTGTTCTCTGAAATTTCATAAGCACAGCAGAGGAGGGGTTTAAATGGCACTCCTGGAGAGATGGGGAGAACTAAAGAAATTAGGAAAAAGAGGGATGTTGGGGAAGGGGGATGGCCTCAATATGAAGGGCAGGATGAGAAGAGTGTGTTGACAGAAGGAAGAGGAGCAGAGGAGAGACCAAAAGATGTGAAGGAAATGGAAAGCAAGCAAGGTAGGATTTGGGGGGCACCAAACAGGGAGAGCAGTGAGGATTCTTTTGGCTTCTCCTAATAACTTTTAGCAATGGCAACTCCAGCCCATGACAAGTGCCAAGAGCTAGGGCTCAGTTTTGGCTCTGCAGCCTGCACTGCTTCAGCTAACTGGGGGCAGACAAGAGGCTGTGTATCAGGCAGTCTAAACCTTCCTGTGTCCAGGCACCACTTACAGGATGGAGGTCTGTGGTGTCATAGCAGGCATGACTTCCAGCATCAGATATATGCTCCCCACCATGGTGCAGAAAAACAGGTAGAGGCTGGGACACTTATTTTGCCCCCTTTAAGATACAAGTCCCCTTCACAGATGCAGCCCAGGGGGTTATTAATTTGAATGCTGGATGCACTGCCTATATTCTTAAAAGGAGAGAGTGATAGAGTGTACTCACTCACTATGGCCTGCCTGGTATCCCATGTATCTATCAGCTGAGCACATCTCTGCAACACTTTTTGCCCTGGGTATCCTCATGGGGAAAATAAAACTTAGAAGAGGGATGATCCTGGGGCATCCCCCAACTGCTCTGCTGGACTCAGAGGGTGGGTGGCCAGGACTTTTCACCCCATCGTCTATGAACCAAACTCAGAGAGCTAGTGAGTAAGATCTCTGGGCCAGACAAAGAAGGCAGTGAGCTGGATCTTTCACCTTAGTGGCCCCAAATTGGTTCTCTGTTCCTTTTTCCTAGACTCAGGAAGGAGTGATAGTAAGCTACAGAGGGGTTGCACATGGGAGTGACTCCTTGGTCACCTGCAAAGGAGGAGGTTTGAGAGGATTGACAGGTGAGAGACAGTCTGTTAGAATGTCCCAGGGGAAAGGACAGATAATGTGGAGTAGATTTTCCAAGTGGGTGGTGGGACCAGATGCTATGTACCTGGCCACATCTCAAAATCTCCCTCAGACCAGACTTGTGTGAGAAGCATAGGACATTCCACAAAATCTGTCCTTCAGGGCCACAGCAAGGAATTGCCATAGGCAAAGTCATTGCAGAGGTGGAGGTTTCATATGGCTAAAGCCCAATTTCTCCTTAGGGAGTATAAAGTCGATGATGTTCAGCTTGAACAGAGAAGGTTGTCTAATGTGGCCAAGAGGCCAAATGCAAAGAATATATGAGAGGAGTGCTTGAAGAATGGCAGCAGGGAAAAGTGAGGAAAGAGGACTTGGCAGGGCCAGAGAGGACTATCTCGTCATCTGATAAGGAAGGTTACAAACCCAACAGAAAGTGAATGGGAAAGAGACCATATAGTAAAGGAGCCACAGAAAAAGACACCGTGAGTCAGGAGCAGGGAGGACAGGAAGAAGAGAACAATAGAAGGTGCAGATATTTCTCGTGAGCCTCCATCTGGAGTTGGGTGCCATAGGCAGTAAGGGAGAGATGGTAGAAGAGTTAATTCATACCGTGTAGAGTGAGCCAAATGCTGGCTGGTATGCAAAAGGCAATGAGGAAAGACAGGATATGCATAAGAGAAGCAAGTCAGAAGATAAGAACAGAGGATTAGTGTCTTACATGGAAGATGCTCTTCTCCTGGAATCTCTTAGAATCCTCTCCTGGCTGACTTGCCAGAATATGTAACCAGAGCCCTGATGGTAATGGTCCAGCTGAGCCCCATTCCTGGATCTGGGCTTTCACCACTAAAAGAATTTAGACAAACAAGAAGGCCAGTAGTAGTAAGTAGTAAAGTTTATTATAGAGAAACAGAGACAGTACACTTTAAAGAGAAAATACAGATCCGTTCAAGGGAGAAACACACACTGAGTGGAGTAGCTTGGCTTGTTTTATAGGAAGTTTTATCAGTGATAGGTTTCCACAGTAACCTTGAATACCAGGTGTCTTATTTGTGCAGGTTCCCATAGTGACTTTGAATACTAGGGGCTTACATGGTTTGTATTACCAAGTTCTTACAGGGCTAGCATTGTTTCAGGAAGAGAAAACTATAGATGTTTGTAGCCAACACATGACATATTCAAAAATTTGTCTTTGGGAAGATGTTTAACAACCTTTACAACCCCTGGTCATCTGTTCTTAAACAAGAGTTTGCTTCAGTTCCATCATTTTACAAGTTTTTATGCTTTGGGGAAGTTTCAATGGTTTGAGAAGGTTTGAGGGCTTTGGGGGAATTTTTTGTCCCAGGAAGTTTGCAGCAAAGTTTGCAATTTGTATTACTTCCTTTGAAGCTAGATAAGAAACAAAGAACTTGCAGTTGTCTGTTAAATCTTTTAGAACTGGATAGGAAACCAGGGACTAGCAGTTGTCCTATTTTATCCTGCTTTATTCTGATGTAAGATGAGAGATAATATGTGGCTGAAATTTTTCCCACATAGAATATATTCAAAGAGATTTTCTTCTGCTTATTTTTTAGTAGAAGGTGTGGCTTTTTGAAAAATAAGCCTCCATATTGATCAAATGAAAATGATTTGTTTATGCTGTGTGAAATTTTGCTTCTTGAAGCACTCTTACCATTTTCATTTCATTCAAAAGTTCTCTTTTTATGAGTTCTTAGAGTACGAATGGGTAGTGACATCTTCCTGATTATATTCTTATACTCATTGCACTCAGTTTTTCACCTAGGAGCAATCATTGGTGTTTTATTAGAACTTCTACCCAACATTCTCCCACATTCACTAAATCAGAGTGATTCTGCTTTCAGTGAGCTCCCTCATGCTGATATGATAGGGAATTGTTTCATATATTTTATAGTTAATCATATTCATGAAGTTTTTCTCTTTACAGTACAAAATTGTATTGTTGTAATAAAGATACAACTTTCCTGTTTAAACCACTTTCAAGTGTACAATTCATTGATATCAGTTACATTAAAAATATTGTCTACCATTGCTATCATTAATTATCTCCAATTTTCAATGGGCTCCATCGGAAACTCTGAATCCATTAAGCAGTAATTTCCCCCTCCTCCCAGCCCCTGATAACTCTTAATATGCTCTAATGTCTCTGAAATTTGGTTATTCTATGTATTGCATATAAGCAAAACATAAAATATTTGTCTTTTTGTGTCTGGATTTTTTTAACTCAAAATTGAGTCTTTCAGGTTCATTTATGTTCCACTGATTTTCTCCTTTTAGCATGTACAAAAAGCATTTCTCTGGAATGAGGATTCTCATGCTGTGTAGAGGTCCAACTTTGGTTTGATAAAATCAAATTTCCACTAATGCTGGTCTAGTTTTCCTGGCTGTTCTCAACAAAATTATCTAGTTTGTAGCATTCTGTCTCTTCACAGTTAAGGGTGGAAAAGGAAAATTCTGAATTACCAACCATATCCAATGAAAGCTCTATCCACACTATCATCATTGCTTTTTTTATTACACACATGATGCAGTCTTGTCTCATGTCAGCATATGACATAACATCTGTTTGTGGAGTTCCCACTTGGAAAGCATCTGTCATAGTCCAAGGCTCTTCTTGTTCCAGCTTGATGATTGCTTCTGGTTTAGAAATGCAATATCCCATTTAGACAAGGCTGAAATAGATCTCCACCATCACATCCCTGTACAGGGCTGAGTCAGGCTCAGTTGCTACCACTTCTCAGAGGAAATTCAACAGTCACATCCCTGAATGGCATATCCCTAAACGGCATATCCCTGAATGCCACTGATTCCTGAATCTCTCTGTTTTCTATAGCTCTAAGAAATGTACAGAACTATATTTTTTGTCTTATGAAAACCGGATATACTTGTTCTCAGTATTAGGGAGACTCTATTGAGTCTTCGTTGTGAAATAGCGAAATTTTTCATAGACAACCTGTGCCAGTTTGAAATTATTATGTACCCCATATAAGCCATGTTTTAATCATGATCCATGGTTGTGGGGCCAGACCTATTGTTTAGGGTAGGAAACTTTGATTTGATTGTTTCCATGTAGATATGACACACCCTATTGTGGGTATGAATTTGGGCTAGATTCATTCGGTAGAGATGTGACCCATCCAATTGTGGGTGTGGCTTTTAGATTAGATGGAGATGTGACTCCACTCATTCAAGGTGGGTCTTGATTAGTTTAGTAAGGTCCTTTAAAAGAGGAAACCTTTTGGAGAAACCTCAGATGCAGATGCTTAGAGAACAGTTACTTCAGAGCTGACAGGGATATGGACATTTGGAGATGCTTGGAGTACTGACAGAGAGGTAGAAACATAACCATGTGCCTTTCTGTGACTTGCTAAGCAAGCCAGAACCCAGAGTTGTTCCCATAGGAGCTAAGTGAAGACCCACAGATTAATACAGAGGAAACCACTAGCATCAGAAGGTGGAAATAATTGAAACAGGAACAAAAACCAGCAGTTATCAGCTACCTCCTTCCCATGTGACAGATATTGGCCTTTCTTGGGTCATGATATCTTTCCCTGGATGCCTTAGCTTAGACCTTTCTGTGGTGTTAGAACTCTAAACTTGCAACTTAATAAATTTCATTTATAAAAGATTTTCCATTTCTGGTATATTGTATTCCAGCAGCATTAGCAAACCAAAACACAGCCTTTATCAGATTGAGGAAGTTATCATCTGTGCTGCTTTGAAAGCATTTTGTACCCAAGAAAAGCCATGTTTTAATCCTGACCCAATCTTGTGGGAGCAGCCATTTTCTTTAATCCTGATTCAATACTGTAAATTTGAATCTTTTGCTTAGATTATTTTCACAGAGATGTGACACACCGAACTGTGGGTGTGACCTTTGATTAGATGGAGATGTGACTCCACCCATTCCACATGGGTCTTGATTAGTTTTCTGGAATCCTTTAGAAGAGGAAACATTTTTGATAGAGCCAGAAGTGACAGAACCCATAGAGCAGGGAGAAACCTCAGAACAGAGCTGACAAGCAGAGAACAGAACCAACAGAGCCCATGCAACCAGAGACCTTTGGAGTGGAAGGAAAATATTCCCAGGGAAGCCTTATGAAATGAGGAGAGAAAGCTAGCACACATCACCATGTGCCCTCTGAGCTAACAGAGAAACCCTGAGCTTCATCAGCCCTTGCTTTGGAGTTAAGGATCTTTCTCTCAATGCCTTAAATTGGACATTTTCATGCTCTTAGAACTGTAAGCTTGCAACTTAATAAATTTCCTTTTAAAAAGCTATTCAATTTATGTGTATTGCATTCTGGCAGCTTATGAGCTTACAAAATCCATTCCTGGTTTGCTGAAAGTTTTTGTAGCGAATGGTGCTGTATTTTGTCAAATGATTTTTATGCTTGCATTCTTCTCAGATGTGACTTTCTTCTTGTATTCTCATAATATGATGAATTGAAATCATTCACTGCAAGCATAAAACTCTTTACATGCAACTATAACTCTCATTTGGTCTTATTCTATTATCTTTTTGTAAATCATGAAATTCTGTTTGCTAGCATTTTTTAAAGATTTCTGGAACATGATAAATACTGGCCTGTAATTGTTATTATCTTAATGACTGACTAAATTTCATGTCAGAGATATACTACCTTCTTTCATCCCTCATTTTGCTAATCTCTGTTATCTCTTTTTTTTGTATTAATCAATCTTGCTGGGGCATTTATTAGTTTTATTAGTCTTAAAAATTTTGTGGACTTTGTTCATTTTCTTTATCCTCTGACTTTTTCTTTTTAAAATTTTATTGATTTTCTCTTGTATGTTCTGTTATTCCTGTTTCTATATATTTAGGTTTAGTTGCCCTCTATTTTTCCCACTTCTTAAAGTGATAGCATACATGATGGAACTTATGTATTTCTTCTATTCTAATGTGGATATTTAAAGTTATAACTTTCCTATAAGACCTGCATCCAACTCAGGAGGATATGTTGTATTTTCATTTTGATTCACTTGTAATTTTTTATAATTTTTCTTTTTATCCCCCATCTGATCCATACAAAATTTAGTAATGAGCAATGTAATATATAACTTGGAGGTGGGGGTTCTATATATCTTATTTGTATTACTTTCTTATTAAATTCTATATAGCACATACAGAGCATGCACAGATTTACTTTTTTCTTTTAATCTGATGTAATTTTAGATTCAAATGAAGTTGTAATAAGAGATGTCTGGTATACACTCCACCCAATACATACATTTATATAACTCTAGTACAATACCAAAATCAGGAAAATAACATTGGTACCACGTATGTGTTTAGTTCTATGCCATTTTTTATTACATGTGTGGATTCATATAATGATCACCACAGTCAAGATAAAGAACTATTCCATCATGACAAAAATCTCTCTCATGCTACTTCTTTATAGTTACACACCTCACCCATAGCCCCTAATTTCTGTCAGCCACTGATTTGTTCTATTACTCTATAATTTAAGGATGCTATATAAAATAATCATAACAGGTGACCTTTAGATCCTTTTCTTCTTTTCGTTCAGTAGAATGATTGACATCATCTAAGTTGTTGCATGTTCCATTAGTTTGCTCCTTTTTATTACTGTGTTGTATTGCATGGTATGGATATACCAGAGTTTCTTTAATCATTACCCTGTTGTGGGACACTTGGATTGTTTTCAAGTTCAGACTACTACATATAAAGCTGTTATGGAGAATTGTGTTTTCCTGCTGTCTTTGGTAAGAATTTTATATATTCTATATAGTTAGAAGAGTCCTTTATCAGATATGAGGTTTTCAAATATTTTCTCCCAGTCTGTACCCTATCTTTTCAGCCTCTTAAATATTTAATAGAACAAAGTTTTTGTTTAAAATTTTGAAGTCCAATATGTTATATTTTTTCTTTATGGATCATTCTTTTATATCATATCTAAGAATTATTTCCCCAATACTAGGTCCTGAAGAGCTTTGCCTATGTTTTCTTCTAAAAGTTGAAAAGTCTTATGCTTTTCATTATAATCTATAATCCACTTTTGTGTTAAGTTTTGGATGTGTTGAGAAGTTTAAGCTGAGTTTCTGTGTTGTTGTTGTTGTTGTTGTCCTTTTGTATGTAGCTACCTCATTGCATTGATTCAGCACTATTTGTTGAAAACACTGTTTATCTCCATTAAATTAAGTGTTTTCTAAATTAAGTCTTCTAATAAATGAGCATGCATGCTACTCCAATCATTTAGAAATTTGATACTTTCATTAGCATTTCATACTTTTCAAATACAAGTCTTGCACATGTTTTGCTGGGTTTTGCCTAAGTATTTATTTTTCTTGTAAATTCTATTATGGTTTTAATCCCAATACTTGAATGTATATTGCTAGTAAGTAGAAACACAATTGATTTGTGCATGTTGATTTTGCATGCTGTGAATATGAACACATTTATTAATTCTTGGAGTTTATTGTAGATTCTTTGTTAGTTGATAAGTTCATAGTTGATAAGTTCATCTACAAATAAGTATAGTTTTATCTCTTCTTTTCTGATATTCATGAATTTATCTCATTTTCTCCTTAGTTTTTGGCTGACAAACAGCTTTATTTCTAATTGGAAATAATTAGAAACCATTCACATGCCCAACAACAGATGACTACATCAACAAAGTATGGTATACCACTATATGAGTTTGCTAATACTGCCAGAAAGCAATATACCAGAAATGGAATGGCTTTTTAAAAGGGAATTTAAGTTGCAGGTTTACAGTTCTATGGCCATGAAAATGTCCAAGTTAAGGCACCAACAAGAGATTACCTTCACTCAAGAAAGACAGATGCCATCTGGCACACCTCTGTGAGCTAGGAGGCATATGGCTCATGTCTCCTTGTTCTTGTTTCCAGTTCTGTTGCTTCCAGTTTCTTATGCCAGGTGTTTCCAATCTAAACATCTATGGACCTGCACTTAGCTCCTTGGGGACACAATTCTGGGTTCTGGATTGCTTAGCAACTCATGGAAAGGCAATGACAACGTCTGCTGTGTTCTGCCCATGTCTAGGTATCTGCTCTTGCTCTCTGTTGGAACCCCAAGTAAATGTCCATGTCCCTGTCAGTTCTGAAGCAACTGTTCTCCAAGCATCTGCATCTGAGGTTCTTCAAAATATTTACCCTTTTAAAAGACTCCAATAAACTAGTGAAGACCCACATTGAATGGGCAGAGTCACATCTCAATCTAACCAAAAGGCCGCACCCACATTTGGGCATGACGCATCTCCCTGGAGATAATCTAATCAAAGAGCTACAACTACATTTGGGTGTTCCACATCTTCCTGAGGATAATTTAAAAAGGTCACAGCCACAACTGGGATTGTCTCATCTCCATGGTGATGATCTAATCAAAAGGATTTCCATCATACAATATTGAATCAAGATTAAAGGATATAGCTTTTCTGGGGTACACAACATTTTCAATCTAGCCATTTAGTGCCTTGGAATTCTACTGAGTAATAAAAAACGAATGAGATAGGAATAAAGACAACAGTACAGGCCAATACCAAAATAATTATGCTCAGTGAAAGAAGCCAGAAGAAATAAATGTCTGCTGATTATTTCAATTTTTATAATTATAGAAAATGCTAACTTAAGAAATAAATTCTATCTGTGGCTGCCTGTGATTGAGATGGAGGGGGCAGGACAGAATGATTACAAATTTCCTTTATACTATTTACCATATTTATCAGAATTAATTTATCATTCCTGCCTGATGATTCTAATACCTCAGTCATCTCTGGTTCTGTTAATAGTGACTTTTCTCCCCAAAGGATTTATTACTTATGTATTTTTCTTCAATACCACTGTATTAGTTAGGGTTCTCTAGAGAAACAGAATCAACAGGGAACACTCGCAAATATAAAATTTATAAAAGTGTCTCACGTGACCATGGGAATGCAGAGTCCAAAATCCACAGGGCAGGCTGTGAAGCTGACAATTCTGATGGAGGATCTGGATGAACTCCACAGAAGAGGCTTGCCAGCTGAAGCAGAAAGAGAGAGACTGTCTCCTCTGAATACTCCTTAGAAGGCCTCCAGTGATTAGACTCATAATCACTCATTGCAGAAGACACTCCCCTTGGGTGATTACAAATGGAATCAGCTGTGGATGCAGCTGATGTGATCATGATCTAATTCTATGAAATGTCCTCATCGCAACAGACAGGAGAGCACTTGCCCAACAGACAAACAGGTACCACCACTTGGCCAAGTTGACACATGAACCTAACCATGACAGTCCACCCCTTGTCAACTTGGCAGCTATATAAATCACCTTAAACCATATCTAATCTCTAAATAAAAAACATTAACACACCTTTTTTTCCCCCTAACAATACTCAACTGTCCTGCATATAACTGGAAACACAATAACTCCCTCCAGAATAGGGTGCAAGTCCTTGGGTAACATTCATTCTTAAACTTGATATCTTACAACTTAAATAGTATAACAGGAACAAAACAGCATCGTGGTCCTCATTTCTGTAACTGATCACGTGGTCATAGTTCATATTTATCACTACCTCCTTCCACCACCCATTCCATGTTCCCTTTACCCTCAGCAAGCACTTCAGCTGGCCATGGTTCTTAGCCTGGTGGGGTAACTAAAACTGTCATTCCTGAAGTTTCAGAGCCATTGGTAGTCCTGCCTGGATTGTGTTGTTGCAGTTTTCCATTGATTTTAATCACAGGGCATGGTAGTACTAAAAGACGCCCTAGGGGAATGCCTACATTCCAAGAAAACTCTTCTTTACCTCCATTGTATAGTTGCAGTCCTATTTCCCCCTGATAGTCAGGGTCAATCACCCCAGACAATAATGTAATCCCCTCCTTGACTTGTTGATCCAGGGGCACGAGTAGGCCAAAGTGACCACTTGGCAGTCTTAGATTCCAGTTCAATGGAATCATTGTTATTTCTCCTGGTGGAAGCACTCCAGGACTTCTCCATCATTCTCTTCTCAGTTCCTCCCAAATCTTCCCCTTAGCCATCCACAGAACTGTTCCAACTTATCTGGTATTTGCAAACTGCAGCAGCACCCCACTCCCAGTACCAAGATGTATTAGTTAGGGTTCTCTAGAGAAACAGAATCAACAGGGAACACTTGCAAATAGAAAATTTATAAAAGTGCCTCACTTGACCGTAGGAATGCAGAGTCCAAAAATCTGCAGGGCAGGCTGTGAAGCTGATGATTCTGATGGAGGGTCTGGATGAACTCCACAGGAGAGGCTTGCCAGCCAAAGCAGAGAGAGAGAGCCTGTCTCTGAATCCTCCTTAGAAGGCCTCCAGTAATTAGGCTGAGCATCTCTCATTGTAGAAAACACTCCCTTTGGCTGATTACAAATGGAATCAGCTGTGGATGCAACCGACATGATCATGATCTAATTCTATGAAATGTCCTCATTGCAACAGACAGGCCAGCCCTTGCCCAACCAGACAAACAGGTACCACCACCTGGCCAAGTTGACACATGAAGCTGACCATGACAGTCACATATACATAAAATATATGTCTGTGTGTGTGTGCAAACATATATGTTGGTATGCCAAGGACTATATGCAAAGTAATAAGAGATACTGTAAAAAAATTATATTTATGTTCTGTACAAAGCAGACCTCTTCTTCTGTCATGCCACTTATATGAGGAGTGTTGATTAGAATTTTATGTAGTTGAATTGTGTCTTGAGTTTCTTGATTCCTTAGGTATAATCAGGTCACAACTGTCTGCAAATAATTTGCAAGTAGAGTGAAGAGGTTTCCTTTAACAGTGCTTGGGATTTGAGCACCATGGAGACTGTGGAGACCCTTTGTTCTTTATGGTTCAACCAATATCTTTCTAAATATGGTAGAATACACCCTGCTTTAGAACCTGGATGGCAAAGAGACTATAGAATTAGTATGACCAGTTGTTTTCTATACATCAGTGTGTCTTCCTCTGCCCTGTCCTGAGGTTAAGAAAGTTGTAGCTGGGGCTGGGGATATGTGTGGCCATTTTTCAGGTGTTCTTTTATTTTCCCACCTGTGACTAACAGAGAAAGGAAGATTATACTTAGCAAGTCTTATTCAGCACTCATGCTTAATTCTTAACCTTCATTTTTTTGTGAAAGCCTAATGAAGGGAGTTGGATGATGGTGGGTGTAGACTCCCTTTATAATTGAGGCTCTTCTCTAGATTCTAAACCATTATGTGAACCCTTCCTAGGCCTTTAAAAACCCATTTATATCTCAGCTGTTTACTGCTAAGTTACAACATTGAGGACTTCTTCCTTTTCTTTTTTGCTATAAGGCTTAAAGTGACTGTGTTTCTCCTAACACTGTAACCATTGCCAGTTTCCATATTTTAGTGCAAGTTGTTAATATAATGGTGGTATAAGGGAACCCTGTATCCTATGCATGATTGTTCTGTGAACCCATACTTTCTCCAATTAAAAAACCACTATGATTTGTAGATTATTATGTTTGTTCTCATTAGAGAGTGGAAGTGATATTCTCATGATTTTCTGTATTTTATTTAAAAGCATAAATCTCACTGAAATCTTGTAAGGGGGCTTCATTTCTTACCAAGAGCTTTCTGGTTATTGAACCATTTTCAGAAAGATGACAGATATACATTTTAATCTTATCTTAATCAACTATACTTAATTTACATCCCCAAATACTTGTTTAACACTCAAAACTAATAAGGTCCTAGGATAATTAACCTAAAGTGTTTACATGTATTTTGAAACTTTAATATGCTTGGTCTTTAATCACTGCTGTGGTAGGAGTCATGTTCATTGGGATGTGCAATTAAAAATTTGCCATTGAAAATTAAATGGGAGTATACCACAAGAGTGGTTGGATTTCAATGACAAAGTAAAGGAGAGTTTTCAAAAACTTATAAATAAAAAAATCAGTGGTGGAAAATAATAGGATTGACTGTTTTTCACATATCTGCATGTAAAAATCCTCTCATGCCTTGACATCAAGTTCCTAGCTTCCTATGATGCAAAATACCTTCCTACAATGCCATCAATATACAAAGGAGTATTATCACTGTTTAAATGGCTTTTATGTAGCAGAGTTTGTAATATGGAATTTAGATGCATAGATTTTAAAAATTCATTAAAATTTTTAGATGACGATGGCATCTAAGAAAACTAACTAGAGAGATAAATTATTCACTATGAAAACAATGTACTTAAAATGTGTATAATATTAGTTGACTTATAAATAAATAAAGGATGTTAGGAAAACATTAGAAGAGCATAAAGAAGAATTCAAGAGATTAAATAGAAAAATTGCAGATTGCACAGAAATGAAAGATACAGTACACCAAATAAGGAAATACAGTAGATACACATGATAGCAGATTTGAAGAAGCAGAAGGAAGAATAAGTGAGCTAGAAGACAGAAAAATTGAAGTAGAGTGCAGAAAAGACCAAATGGCAGGGAAGATGGAAAAAATGGAACTGAATCTTAGGGAAATGGTAGACAACAAGAGGCACACAAATAGAAGAATCAGTGGTGTTCCAGAAAGAAAAGAGAATAAAGGACTTAGAAAGTTAGTTGAAGATATAATTGGGGAAAACTTTTCACCATTATAAAAGACATAAATATGCAAATCAAAGACACACAATGTACTCCAAATAGAATAATCCCAAGTAGATCTACTCCAAGACATATACTAATATAGCTAGAAACAGAAAGTCCTGAAAGCAGTACTAGAAAACTACTACATGCAAGGGAAAACACATAAGACTGACTTCAGACTATTAAACAGGCATCATGGAAGCAAGAAATCAGTGGTATGATATATTTAAGATCCTGAATGAGAAAGGCTTTCAGACAAGAACTCTTTATCCATTCAAGTTATCCTTCAAAATTGAGGGAGAGATTAATGACTTCAAAGAAAAACAAAGATGGAGAGAACTAGTCAACAAGAGACTTGCATTGCAAAAGTGCTGACTTGCATTGCAAAAGTGCTAAAGGGAGTCCTATCAGCTGTAAAAAGAGAACAGGAGAGAGAGGTCTGGAGGAGGGCATAGAATTGAAAAATATCAGTAACAGTAATTTAAAGGATAAAAAGAGAGAGCAATAAAAGGACATATAGATCTGACAAATAAATACTAAAGGATAAGATGATAAATTCAAGAACTGCTTTCACAGTAATTAATTTGAACATTGAAGGACTAACCTCACTACTTAAAAGATACAGACTGGCAGAATGGATTAAAAATATATAGACCATTGTTCTAGTTTCTAGCTGCCAGAATGCAATATACCAGAAGCAGAATGACTTTTAAAAAGGGAATTTAATAAGTTACTAGTTTACAGTTCTAAGGCCAAGAAAATGTCCCAATTAAAACAAGCCTATAGAAATGTCCAATCAAAGGCATCCAGGGAAAGATGCATGGTTCCATCTTTCCTTCTTGGTTCAAAAAGGCTGATGAAATTCAGGGTTTCTCTCTCAAGTGGAAGGGCACATGGTAGACACAGAGTTTCTCTCATCTGGAAGGGCACATGGTGAGCAAGGCATCATCTGCTGGCTTCTTCTCCTGGCTTCCTGTTTCATGAAGCTCCCTGAAAGGCATTTTCCTTTTTCATCTCCAGAGGTCGTTAGCTAGTGGACTCTGCTTCTCGTGGCTATGTCATTCTGCTCTGCTCTCTCTGAATCTCTGAATCTCCAAAGTGTTTCCTCTTCTATAGGATTCCAGAAACTTATCAAGACCCACCCAAATGGGTGGAGACATGTTGTCACCTGATTTAGTTTAACAACCACTCTCAATTATATCACATCTCCAGAGAGATGATCTAATTACAGTTTCAAACATACAACGCTGAATAGGAATTAGAAGAAATGGCTGCCTTTACCAAATGGGATTAGGATTAAAACATGGCTTTTCTAGGAGACATACATTCTTTCAAACCAGCACACCCACCTATATGCCATTTACATGAGACACATCTTAAACCCAAGGACACAATTAGATTGAAAGTGAAAGGATAGACAAAGATCATCTATGCAAACTGTAAACAAAAGAAAGAAGGAGTAGTTACACAAATATCAGACAAAATAAACTTTAAATATAAAGACATCTTAAGAGATAAAGAAGGACACTATGTATCAATAAAGGGGACAATTCACCAAGGGGAAATAACAATCATAAATATTTACATTCCAAATCAAGAAGTTCCAAATGTACATGAGGCAAGCAATGGCAAAATGGAAGGGAGCTATAGAAGTTTCAATGGTAATAGTGGGGGACTTCAATACAACACTCTCCACTATATACAGAACAAACAGGCAGAGGAGCAACAAAAAAGTAGAGAAGTTAAACAGTGGAATAAATAAATTAGACCTAATAGGCATATATACATAGATCATTACATCCCAAAACACCAGAATATACATTCTTCTCTAGTACAAATGGAATGTTCTCCAGGAAAGATCATATACTGGGACAAAAACTGAATCTTTATGAATTTAATAAGCTTTAAATTATTCAAAACACTTTCAATGACACAACAGAATAAAGCTGGTGTATTAGTTAAGGTGTTCTAGAGAAACAGAATCAACAGGAAATATTCATAAATATAAAATTTTAAAAGTGTCTCATGTAACTGTAGAGTCCAAAATCCATAGGGCAGGCTGTGAAACTGATGATTCTGATGAAGGGTCTGGGAGAACTCCACAGGAGACACTCACCAGCTGAAGCAGAAAGAGAGCCTGTCTCTTCTGAATACTCTTTAAAAGGTTTCCAGTGATTAGATTAAGCATCACTCATTAAAGAAGACACTCCCCTTGGCTGACTACAAATGGAATCAGCTGTGGATGTAGCCCATATGATCATGATTTAATTTTATGAAATGTTCACAGAGCAACAGACAGGCCAGCACTTGTGCAACCAGAAAAACAGGTACCACCACCTGGCCAAGTAGACACATGAACCTGACCATGACAGCTGGAAATTAATAATCACAAAAAAACCAGAGCGTTCATGTAAATATGGAAATTAAACAATACACTCTTGACTACTCAGTGGATCAAGGAAAAATTGCTAGAGAAATTAGTAAATATCTGGAGATGAATGGTAATGAGAATACAACATATCAAAACTCCTGGGATGTGACAAAGTCCACATTGAGAGGAAAGTTTACTGCACTAAATGTCTGTATTATAATAATTTTTATTGTATATATATATATATATACAGAAAATTATATAATTATTTATTGTAATAAAAAAACAAGAATGAGAAAAACTTGAGGACTTAACTGCAAACCTGGAATATAGGTTATGTCTATATATAATGTCTAATAATTATACAAATTAGACAACTTAGATGAACTGGAAAAATTTTTAGAAACAGATAAACTACAGTGTCTTGAGAAGAAATAGAAGATCTTAAGAGGCCAATTACAAGTAAGTAGTTTCAGTCATCAAAAATCTTCCCACAAAGAAAAGCCCAGGACCATTTGACTTTACAGGGATATTTTGTCAAACATTTAAAAAAGAATTAGCACTAGTCCTGTTCAAACTCTCCCAAAAATTTGAGGAAAAATGAATGCTGTCTAACTCGTTTTATGAAGCTGACATCAATCTAATACCAAAACAGGATGAAAATGCTACAAGAAAGGAAAACTAGAGACCAATCTCCTTAATGAACACAGACGCAAAGATTCTTAATAAAATACTAGCACAATGAATCCAATGACACATTAAAAAACTTATCCATCATGACCAAGTGGGGGTTATACCAGGAATGAAAGGGTGGTTCAACAGAAGACAATCAATCAACTTTATACAGTACATTATTAAATAGAAAGGGAAAGATCACATGGTCTTATCATGATCATGCAAATAAATGAATTTGGTTAGTTTTGATAGAAGGAAAAAATACATACTGTTTTCTTATTATTAAAATATTAGATCTCTGTATGCCTCAGCCATTTTCACCTGTTCCTCTTGACTTTCACTCTTCCTCAGAGTGTAGATGAGAGATTTAGCACAGGGAAGAAGATATATAGAATTCTGATGCAATCTTACCATGGTTAGCTGTCTTGCAGTATTTGGGTCTCATGTCAATGAATATGGCAACTCCACAAATATGTCTCACCAGATTCAAATGTGATCAGCATGTTGTAAATGCCTTCCTTAGGCTTCTGAATGTGTGTGAAGAATAGCAGCTAGAATGGGACTATAAGGGGAAGAATGAGGGAAAAAAAGGGGAACAGGAAATTTAGCACACAGCAAACATATATGAAATACTCAAAGACTTCTATGTCAGCACAATTCAAGTGCAACCACTATGGCAGCTTCATGGTAGAAATGATCAATCTCATGTTTTTTTTAAAAATGTGGATGTCAGGGTATAAACTCTCTACATGAGCCCATTGTTGGCTCCTGAAACCAAAACTCTGGAGCTAATATCAAGATCATGAAAATGGAATGGCACAGTTGTGACAGAGCCACATACTGATCATAGAAGAAGACTATTAGGGGAAAATTCTCTTCAACATTCACAGGGAAGAAGATTTGAAATGCACGACTAATGAGAGAGATTAACTATTTGCCAGTCAGTAAATTAGTAAATATTTGGGGCACATTATTAAAAGCCAGAATACACATTAGGGAAAATTGGATGAGAAGAAGATGGGGTGAAGGGATATCATCCCAGTGGGCAGAAGTTCAACCAGTGAACCTGGTTGTTCATTTTGCTTTGAAGGAAAAATAACAGAAGCCTGTTTGTATGATTCATGGATTTTGGTCAATGGTTTGCTTGGAGGGTCAGGGACTTTAAAGGGATATGATTGTAAAATTGGTGAGAAAGAGATCTCGGGGAGAGGTATGTGAATAGACTCTCCTAAGTGAAGATTGTGAGTCCCACATGAATGCTCACCAGAGAATGGCTTCAGTAGAAGAAGATTTTACTTACCCAGTGGATAGGGTGACCCCTTCTGTGGTTACCTGTTGACCTCTTTCCTTAGACATTCTAAGCCACACATGCTATTAGTAACAGAAATGAGGTCTGTAATTCTTAAGAATATTTCTTCTTTGTTTTGTTATGAATACATTTGTTTCTATACATTAAAACCCATATATTTGTTTTCTTCCTTATCTTTTCCCATTTTCATATATACAATTTTTATTAACATTATATCATAGTATTTAAATTACAGGATATCAAATTTAAGATTATGTATTAGCCAAGGACTTATACCCTTTTCTGGGAAAAGAATAATGTGTTTCCTGTTCTATGCAGGACAATTGAACATTTTTAGCTAAAAATATGTTATAGTTTTTATGTGAGAGGTTGAATATATTTTAATGAGATGTGTATGGGTGCCCACCAGACAAAGGGTGGACCATAATGGCTAATTTCATGTGTCACACCTGGCCAATTTATGATATCTGGTTGTTTAGTCAAGCAAACAATGGCCTGATTTTTACAGTGAGAGTATTTCATGGATACAAAATATCAGTAAGTTGATTGCTTCTATGGATAATTAAACATACAATCAACTGAAGAATTGGTCTTCAATAATGAGAAAAGTCTCACCCAATCAGTTGAACTTCTTAAAGGGAAAATTGATGATTTTAGGAGTCCAAAGGAATTTCCATCTATAATTCAGCCAGCCTGGGGAATTCACTGAAGCATTCTTTGGAGATCCCAGCTTGCAGCCAGCCATATGGACGTGACTTCCTGTCCTTAAAGTCATGAGAACAAATTCCTATAATAAATCTCATAATATTTACATAATATCCATGTATATTTCCTCTTGGTTCTGTTTCCCTGGACATCTCTGACTAATACTTATACTTACAGTAAACAACTGATAAATGTAATTTAGATATTTAAAAGTAAAATTGTTATTGTGCCTAAAAGACACATAACACCAAGTAAAGAAAATATGCAATATCTACACTTGAAAATGTATAATTATCTTAGTGGAATAAAATAAAATTAATAAATGAAAATGCATAAATGATTCGTTGAAAATGAAACTTTTCATTTAAGATTAGAATTCTTCCTCATTTGATCTATGAACTAACATAGATAATAAAACTATAAATACTTTCAAAAAATAATTGGAATCCTGTCCTTATATCCTTGACACATACGAAGATATACTAGAGAACACACACACAAACAATAACAAGTAAAAGAAAATATAAATTAGACTTAAAAAAATTGAAACCTGTGCTCAGAAACAAAAGTTAACTATCTCTAAACTTAAGAAAATAAATAGGCAGCCATCAATGTCATGGAAAATATTTACAATACATATCCTTCACAAAGTAGTATTTTCCAAACTACATGAAAATATTTTTAACTTAATGATATAAATACACTCAAAATTTGGCACAAGACCCAAAGATACCCTTCATAAAAGAAGATAAATAAATGATAAATCAACACCTGAGAAGTGTTGAACAATGTTCTTCTTTAGGGAAATGTAAAGTGAAAAATTATATATAGCTACACATCTGCTAAGGTGGGTTAAAATTCAAAAGATTGAAATCTCCCAATGCTGTTGAAGAGAGATTGTAATGTGAACACTCACATATTACTGGTGAAGAGGTAATATGATACAATCACCAAACTGGGGAACTGACTAGCAGTTTCTTCTGAAGTTAAACATCACCTGCCACATGACCAGTAATTCAACTCTTATATATTTATCCCAGTGAAATGAAAACACATAACAAAAAAAGACATATATGAATGAATGGTGGCTTCATTTATATTGACTAGACTTGGAACCACAGAAATATGCATCAAAAAGGGAACAGATAAGTATTTTGGAATACTCATTTAATGGAATACTACTCAGCAGTAAAAGAGGATGAACTAGAGATACATGCAAAATATTCATTATCTCTAAATACTGCATTGAGCAAACAGAGCCAGAAATAAAAAGTGCAAACTCTATGTGTACATTTTATGTGTGTGAGAGTGAGATAGAAAAAGTATTCAAGAACAGGCAAACTAAACCATGATTAAAATCTTAACAGTGATATTCTGTGGTGTTGAGCAATGACTATCAGGAACAGGGTACAAGAGAACTTTCTGGGGGTGATTCATATACTGTATCATGATTGGATTGTGGTTACATGAGTATATAAATTTTGAAGTCTAATGAATTGTTTTCTTAAAATTAATATATTTCACCATGTAAAATCTTATATAAAATAAGTTGGTGCTAAGAGCTTACATTCTATATTGATCTACATAATCCAACAAAAATTCCTTTTTCAGATATGCAGTGCAAAATTCAAAGTACACAATTGATTTAATCACAGGGAAAGCATATGATAAAAAGTGCAAGCTTTTAAAATATATTTTTGTACTACCAATAACAGTTGCAATGGCACATTTCATATATCTAAATTATATATCTATATGGATTCAAAGATATTAGGAAATAGGCATTATTATAACCAGAGTTAGATGTTGCTAGTTTTGTTTTGCCCAATTTGTTAGCAGATTTTTAAGGACAGTGTTATGTCACCCAATCAATAAATATCTATACATTAAAAATCAGGCATGAAAAAGTAATTATGCATGAAACACACAAATGTTGCAGCTGTAGTGATTAAGTCACACTCTAAATGAATAAATACATACAGGGTTCATCAAATTAATTGAATCATATTTATGAGGTTCTGATAAAATGTACTCCCAGAAAACATCTGATAAAATCCTTACACAAAATATGTTTAAGTAAATCTTCTCTGTCTTGGATTTAATTTTTTAAAGTTATATATCTTTTTACTTTTGAAAAATAACATTTATTTATTTATTTTCAGTTTTTGGATGCAAGAGCCAGAAATCAAACCTTTGTCTCCTGCATGGCAGGTGAACATTCTACCACTGCACCACCCATACACCCATGAAAAATAATCTTTGTTTTAAAAAACTTTTTTAAACAGTTAACATATACATTATAAAAAACTGAATGTCACAAGAAGTAAAGAACATAGAAACCATCCATAATCCCAAGCAGTTATTAAGCAAATGTAATTTAGCAAGCAAATGAACTTAACAAGCAAATGTAAGCTGAGTGTACATAGCTAACATTTGCTATGTAAGCCTAAGAAGGCTAGGAGGCTCAGTTCTTTTGTGTGTGCATGTATACAACAGAGTGTATATTGTCATGATGCTAAGATTATACAGAATGCATCATGCTTTTTCTACACTTGTAAATGTTTACCAGTTTAAAACTCCAAACCCATGAGTTTTTTTTATCATGAAGAATACAGTTAGCAACTAAGTAAGAATAAAGATGTAATTCTGCCTTTCCTGGGGATAAAAATTTCATAAAAGACAGAAATGGCAAAAACCATTGAATGTTGGCAGAGCTACAATTAAAATACTATATTCCCTCAATGCTCAATTTAAAATATGATATAAAAAAAGAGTCAGTAAGTATAATGCTTCTAAAATAATTCATTCTCTTATCTGTATTATTAAAATATTAGCCAGAAGGCATGATTCCATTGCATTATTTGACTATGTATTCCTATAGTATGGCCCAAAAAGACGCATATATACATTAATGGCTATCATCAAAATGGAAATATGAGCATTCTTCATGCATCCTTTCCCTTGTACTTCCCTCTGCCCCTCCTCCACCAACCCAATGAACAAAACATGATGCACGTGGCTCAGAGGTGACTTGGCAATTCCAGGCCCAAGATGCTTCTTTTAAAAGTGTAGATATTACAAAATAAAGAATGGAGTTGGTCTACAATAAACACAAATGTTTTACAAAAAAAATGCAAATATACAGCTAGGGTTATAATCCCACACTGTTCTCTATATATGGAGGGACCAGTAGGGAGCCCTTTCCTTGGCCCTTCCTCTTCTTACTGCTCCACAATCCTCATGATTAAGTATAGAAATGTCTCTAGTTCCAAGAAGTAGGCCAATAGAAGCTCACTCCCAGTTTATTCCTTTATAGTACAGTTTATACTAACAAAAGGGCATTTAAAAAGGGGTTATATTGCTGCTTCCACGTTTAACATACTTTGGGTACACAGGACTTTTTTAGCCTTCACATACACAACAGCATTAACTAAAATCCACAATTAAAATGATGGTGAGACAATCTGAATGTAACAACTCATGGGCACAGACAACTTCCCTTTGCATGTCCTCATCGGAACCCACCACCTCCCAGTGACAGTGTATTGCTCCGAGAATTCAAGATTAACAATTCATTTTTTTAGGATTACCATTCCTAAAAAATACTCAAGTATATCATTTTTGTGTTCTCTATTTTTTAAACATAGGTTGTGCACTTCTAAATACCAAGGAAGGCTAGGCATTTCAATAAGATTGTCTGCTATATATATAGTAGAATTTAATAAATGGCACAATATAACAAAGACTAAATCTTGAAAACATCATCTAAATAGGAACATTCTGGCCTTGAAGCCTTCCCTTTTTCACTAAATTAATCCAGTAAATAAGTATAAGTGTCCAGTAAATAAGTTATCAGTAATTCTAGAGGTGACTTTTTTCACAATTGCACAGTCATATTGTAAAAGCTAAATAGTTATGGAATCTTCCTCAAGATTCATGGCTACAGGAACACAATTCAACAGCTTCAGGTACTTCCCTCTAGCCACACCAATACACCAACTAAAAAGGGTTATCTAATGGCAAATATAATTTAGCAAGCAAATGTAACTTTTAACAAGCAAATGCATAAGAATAACTCCCAGGAAAACCTCCAGACTCTGAATTCTCTCAGGCACTGATAATTTATTTTGTCTCATTTCTCTCTTCTCCCTTTCGGACAAGAAGGCTTTCTCTTTCTCAGGATGCTGGGTCCTGGCTCATCCACAGGAGTCAGCTCCCATGTTGTTAGGGAGATTTACACCCCTGGGAGTCATCTCCCATGTAGGGGGAGGGTAGTGTCAAGTTGGCTTAGAGAGAAAGGCAACATCTGAGCAACAAAAGAGGCTCTCTGCAGGTGACTCTTAGGCATAATTTTAAGTAGGCTTAGCCTCTCCTTTGCAGGAATAAGCTTCAGAGGGGAATGCCCCAAGTTTGAGGACTGAACCTGTTGAATTGTATGGTTCCACTGCTTGTGAAAATGTCAGGAATTCCCCAGATGGGGAAGTTTAATATTTCCTCCTTTCTCCCTGGCCTCCCAAGAGGGCTTTGCAAATGCTTTTTTATTTTATGCCCAAATTACTCTAGGATATATTGGGGCATCATACTACTATGGACAAACCAACAAGATCTCATACCCTATTCAAGATTCAATGTATTATGGTGTTCAAGAAAACTGACCATGCAGGTTAAATTGGATAATGTGCTACCCAAAGTACAAATTTTGCACCAAATAAACATCTCTCCCTTCAGTCTCACACAGAGATTGAAGTTTGAAAATATGGGCCATATCACCCTTTACCCAGTATTCTAATTTACCTTAGTCCCATCCAGATCAGCCTCACTCACATTTCTAAATGATGTTTGATCAACTTTTCAACTTGTTCAACATTCCTAAATGTAGGCAGTGCAGACTTTCATAGCATTAGTGCTCTGAGTGTCAGATGTCACATAAATATGCAAAGTTTCAGGGAAAGACTAGGTTATAGAAAAATAGCTCAGTATCTCAGAATTTAGATATGAAGAGTTACAGCTCCTAAATATATGTGACTGCTATGAAAGTTTACAATCTAGGAACCTTTGCTATAGGCCCCAACCTGATAACCCATGCTCTTGACTTCATTTCTTTGGATATTATAGTTGGTCCATGGGTGAGGCATGATAATGTTTGTCTTTTTGTTTCTCACACTTTATTCAACAAAGTGTCCTTAAGGTTCATTTACATAGTTGCATGCCTCACACCTTCATTCCTTCTTGCAGCCACTCTGTAGTCCATTGTATGTAAACACTAAATTTCCCCCATCCATTCCTCAGTCTCTCTACCCTTAGGCCACCTCCATCCATTGTGAGTCACAAACACTGCCATCATAAACACCAGTGTACAAATGTCCTTTCCTGTCTTCACCCTCAGTTATTTCAAGTATATACCTAGCAACAGGATTGTGAGACCATATGGCAAGCCCACCCTTAGCCTCTGTGGAACCACCACATTGCCCTCCAGAGGGGCTGCATCTCTCAGTTTCCCTACCAGCAATGAATAGGTACATCTCTTTCTCCACATTTTCTCTTGCGCTTGTTTCTCTCTGCTCATTTTAATTAGTTTTTATTTGCAATACAACTTAAGTAAATATACATGCCTTTGCTACCTACTCTACATGAAGACATTTCTTTTTTTCCACATAGAATCAATACCTTGCCCCCATGCCCCCACTTGTTGACATTTATTTTTGACCTAGTGCCTGTCTTAGTCAAGTTCATGGGTCAACTTAGCCAAGTGGTGGTACCTGTTTGTCTGGCTGCATCTGACCTCTACCTGGGCCCAAATGTGAAATCCAATTTAATGAATTCAGAACAAACATCCTTATCAATATGTGGCATTGTTAGTCTTTTTAAATGTAGTCATCCTAGTGAAAGAAGAGTGGTCTCTCATAGCAGACTTATTTTTCTTTTCCCCCCAAAATGAATAATCTGTTCCACATTTTATATTTAATGGACTTCCAGATATTCTTTATAGTTAAGTGTTTGCCATTACTTTTTATGAAGCAGAAGGAGATGTGTTACTGATTTCTTATTGACTTTTTAAAAAGATTTTTAAAGTATTTTTTATATCAAACCATTGTCCAATGTGGTACTGCAAATATTTTCCAGTTTATGTCATGCCTTTTCACTTGCTAAGTGGTGTTTCAGGTGAGCAGAAAGTTTTAATTTATATGAAAACCAATTAACCAATCATTTCCTTAATGTGTATTTTCCTTTGGTCTTGTTTAGGCAACATTTGTTTATCTAAAGTTATCAAGGAATTCTGATGTATGACTCTCTGATTCATCTTAAATTAATTTTTGCAGATAACATGTTGTATGATCTCTCCAAATTAAATGAAAATCTTTTATTGAAAAGACTTGTAATGGCAGACTTATTTTAAAATTGGTATCTATGAGGAGCTATTATTGGATAGAATTTTTCTATTTGTCTATTTTTCTATTCTTGCAAGAATACTACACTGTGTTAATTTCTATAGCTTGAAAAAAGTTTTGATACCAGTTAGTATAAATGTCTGGTTTGGGTATTTTGTATTTTTATATAATTTTAGAATCTGACTATAATTTTCATGCACAAAAACAAACAAAAATTCAACAAATCATGCTTCAATATTGAATACTCACATGGAAAAAGAATGCAATACGACCCCCATCATACAGCATGCAGAAAAACAACAATCATTTGATATCTTTGCTTATTCAGGAAGAGCTTTAGGCCTTGTTAGAAAGAAATCTGTACTTGAAAGAGAATCAGTGCTTGTTTATATACTCCAGAGGTTACAGTTTATCTAGATAGTCTAACTAACCCAAATTTCCTGCCAAAGTTTCTTGCTTTTGATTATGCTTTACATGTCAATGACTCTGGTCGTTATTTATTTAAACTTGTTTCTACTGATTTGGTGCCAATTCTAGGCTTACATTAGAGGTGCTGTCCTTCCCTGCCTGCAAGATCAGTTTGAGCTGTCCTGCAGCCCTTTCCTGCACCATCTTGTGTGAAAGGTAAACTTAATTTTATTCTTACAATCCCCCCTTTCTTTGTGAACTCTTTTAGTTTCCACATTTTAGTTTTCCTTTGAATTTGATAAGAACTTTTCCACACTTTTCACCATAGGGGTCTTCCTCTTTAAGGGGGTACAAATTGTTTTGCCTGTATTGAATAGGTATTTGCTTGGTTAAGGCAGCCTCAGTGAGTTTTTGAAATAACCCTTGGGCATATGGCATGATGCATCACTGAAGTGTTTTGAGTACCAGCTAAGATGATGTACAGTGCCACTCCTTTTTATTTTTCAAACCAGCTTTTTAATCATCCTGTGAGGGGGTTATCAATGCCTGAATTTTTTGCCAGTTCTTCAGATAAGTCCATCAAACCTTGTACAGCTTTGGTGATAGTTCCATCTGGGGCTTATTATTGGGGATAAATGTACAACAACTACATCCAACCATAACATATATATCTCTCTTTTCAGCTAACATCATGTCTAGGGCCATCTTATTCTCCCATGTCATTTGGCTAGTAGCATTCAATTGTTCTGCTATCTCCTTAACTGCATCCTTAGTGTAACTGATAAATCTTTGCTGATTAATCCACTCCATATTTTTGTTGATGGTGACCCACCAGAATAAGGATGACTCAAATCCTGCAGCTACTTGATTCCTAGCCTTAACTTAATCCCCTTGACACCCCTATACTGTCATTAAAGGAACCAAGTAAACTTCTTTTCTTTCTTCTTCCTTGGGTTATAACTTCTTTTTCTTTTCCTATGTCAGGGTGAGTGGGATGGTCAGTTGGACCAAAACACTGGTCCCTTTCCACATCTTAAGTACTATTGGTTAGAGGATGTCCTTTCCACAATAATACAAAAGACCTGTTTGGGATATGGTTTATTCTAGTTTGCTAGCTGCTGGAATGCAATATACCAGAAATGGAATGGCTTTTAAGTGGGGGAATTTAATGAGTTGCTAGTTTACAGCTCTAAGGCTGAGAAAATGTGCCAGTTAAAACAAGTCTATAGAAATGTCCAATCAAAGGTATCCAGGGAAACATACCTTGGTTCAAGAAGACCAATGAAGTTCAGGGTCTCTCTCTCATCTGAGAAGGCACATGGTGAACACAGTCATGGTTTCTCTCTCAGCTGGAATGGCACATGGTGAGTAAGGCATCATCTGCTAGCTTTCTCTCCTGGTTCCCTGTTTCATAAAGCTCCCCGGAAGTCATCTTCATTCTTCATCTCCAAAGGTCACTGGCTTGTGGACTCTCTGCCTCGTGGTGCTGCAGAATTCTCTGCTCTCTCTGAATCTCCCATTCTCCAGAATGTTTCCTCTTTTGTAGGACTCCAGTAAATGAATCAAGACCCACCCAAATGGGTGGAGACATGTCATCACCTAAACCAGTTTGACAACCACTGTTGACTGAATCTATCATCCAAGGAGATGATCTGATTACAGTTTCAAACATGCAGTATTGAATAGGGATTATTCTACCTTTATGAAATGGGATTTTGATTTAAAAAAAAAACCAATATGGCTTTTCTAGGGGGCATGCATCCTTTCAAACCAGCACATGGTTAAACTGGAGAAATTGCCAGTACTATCCTCAGTCACATCCTATGCTTGGGTACACAAGGCCATGGTCCCAAGGTCCTGGAGCCTTTCTTCCCATCTAGAGAGAAAGGTAGAGTGGTTTCCTCAACCAAGATGAGAAGCCAGTATGGCCTTCGGCTTTTCCACCCCTGACTGGAGGGAAAAGAGAAGACAACATACTACAGTTTCACCAGGATAGAGGAGAACTACTTGTTTGAACTCGTTTTTGTGTTTCTGCAGACCCATCAGAAAGGACATAACAGCTGTAGGTTGGCCTGTTAATCCATTTCACCCAGGCATCTGTATTTCCATACAAATTTCTCTGGTTTGTTTCAAATTTTCTGCCTTGACCACCCTGACGACTTTGGGATCATTTCGTATTGGGTAACTAACCTCCAACTGGGTCTCCTTTGGCAATATTGAAGAGTTAATTAAAGAGGGTATTGTTGGTGTATGGGAGGGGACTTGTATCCTGAACCTTACTAGGAGGTCTTTTCCAGTGTTGTCTGCCTCCATCCCATATATCATCTCTGCTGCTGCTCCACTGCCAGATTTTTGTCTGCTTTCTTGATGGTTGTCACCACTAGGTTACACCGCTTTTAGGTCTGTGAAATTAATCCCATGTTCACAGTCCAACCTTGAAATTGGGTAGTCCATCATACATCATCCCAAGAGGGGCAAGGAGAGGCTCTACTGTAAACTCCCCTATCGGTTCTGAGATAGTGTTTGTTTTTCCCAATCAATTGCCACTGACTTGTTAAGTCTCTGCAGTATTACTTGGCAAGTATTAAATGTTAGGCTGGGAAGACAGGACCCCTCCCCCCCAAGATGTAACCTAAAGCTGGCAAATATTTCAGAAAGCCTCTCTCACCCAAAACTGTGCCAGTCTGGCATCTCCTTCACCCTCCATCAGCTGCCATCTTGTGATAACCTCTCATTACTTAGCCTCCACTCTCTGGCAAATGTTCTGGCAAATGTATTATTGTGTAAACTCCCCTTATTTACTGTATGCCCTCGGCATTTATAACCCTGTGTGCCTAAGACAGCATTTAAATTTTAAATTTTACTAATGGAAAGCTGCCAACTCCAAACTTAGCCCCCTATTTCTGAAAACTAGTCAATAAAAACTTGCCTAACTTTGCCCCCAGCTCCCTAACCCTAAGCCTTAAAAACTCTATCTTCTGCCACCTCAGGACAGCTGTTTTTCTCTTTCTCTTGAAATGCTGACTGAGCAGCTCTGTTTCTCCCTGAAATAAAGCCTTTGCCTAAACTTTTTTGTCCCACCTCCTTCTTTATGAGTTTGCTAAGTTTGCCTTTCATCAAACTGTATAGTTTGGGATGTTAAACTTTAGTTACATTCACTACCAATTTGATGGGGCTTGTTGCATCCCAAATTTGGAATATTATGACTAGTGTAATTATTTTCATTTTTAAATTGGGCTTCAGATCCCTCATTTTCTCCCCTGGGTAAAACTCTCTTTTGGCTAGGGTCACTATTAACTCTGTTTGATTAAAATAGAGAATCCAAACCCAAATCTAAAAATGCTTTCTACCCTCCCAACTTTTGTCTCTTTAATGTAATTTTTAAAGGGTCCAAAGTTAGAGCTATTTCCCAGGAATCAGACTGCATTGTTGGGTACTTACTGGTAAGCTCAAGTACTGGTCCTTTCACTTGGGTGTAATGAGTCCAGACTTTCTCTGCTGTCCAGACAGCCATTTCAGTTGTCAACAGAGCTTGATAATGCCCTTCCCAGGCAGGTTGAAGTTTGGACTCTTTCCATGATTTGATGAGGACCCAACTTCCAGGTTGGCATTGATGGACAGCACACTCAAGAGGTGTGGTCTAGGCCAGCAAGCCAAGATGCCTGAGGGATAACAGAGTAGAAGACAAAGCCAGTATGTAATTCTTCAGGAAGAAGTTCTTTGCAAAGTCAGCTACTGGCATGGCCCATTCCAAAGCAAAACTCTCCTCTGGCTCTGAACCTGCAAAACTCAGAACAAGTTTCTTGTTGCCAACATACAAAGGAGGGACAGTTACAGGATACACATTCTAACTTGGTGGCAGCCAGGCTCCCCCAATCCCCAAAGAATGTACTCAACCCTCTCCAAGATCTGGGGCAGCGCCACTCCTCCAGCATCATCTATCTTTGGGGTAAACTCACCCTCTCCAAGTACTTGGGTGGGTCCACTCCACTGGCCCAGGGTTTCTTGACTTTAAATTTTAGTTTCAATAGTTCTACCTCTGAAGTTATTTTACCTTTACATTGTCCCTTTTCTGTCCCTCTGTCCCAACTGGTAGTGGTTCTCTTTATACAGATCCTACAACACTCTTTTTGGCTTCTATGCAGTAGTCTCAGTTCATGCCCATCAGCCAGTCCCATGGGTACTATCAGGTCCTTACCAACAAATTATTCTCAGCTTTTGGAATGTACAGCGGCAGGGGGGTTTATCATTTGGTTATCTTCCCAACAAATACTAGTAGGTTTGAAAATGGGGACTTAAATCCTTCCCCTTTTACCCCAAAACTGTGAGGGAGCTACCAGAGAATTTGATCCCCTTTGGGATATGGATTACAGAAGATTACACTGCCCCAGTGTCCACCAAAAATGTAACTTCTCCCTCATATGGGCCAACCTTTAGATTTGCCAAAGGCTTCTTGTGGGCTCCTGAGATGAGGAGGCTCTGACCTCCCTAATCCTCAAAATCCATCAAGGGTATCACCTGATCTTCTTTCTTTAAACTTGGGCATTCTCTTTTGAAATGATCAGGTTTCCCACATTGATAACACCTTACTGAGCCCTATGCCCTCATTGCTCTTTTATCCCCTTTGGCCCAGACTGTTTCTCTTTCTCATCTCTGCCTGTCTCCTCCCTGCTTTATCTCTAATCTCTTCTTGACCATGTGGTCGACCATGCTCAACATGACTTTAGCTTGTCACTTGTGTTTTTCCTCTTCCCTTCTCACAAACACTTTCTGAGATTCTCTCGATAACTCATCTAGTGGTTTATTCATCCACCCATTTATTTTCTGGATCTTTCTCTGAATGTCAGCCTTTTACATTCTTGGGCCATAAGACTATCAGGGTCCATCCCTGAATATTTCCTCACCTGGTCCCTTAACCTTTGCAGGTAAGCAGGAAGAGTTTTGTCTAAGTTTATTCCTCAAAAAGACATAATACCAAACAAGATTTTGCTGGAAAATATGCATAAAATATGTGGATTGATGTCCAAGAGATTATTTAAGGTTGTTTTGGTTCCCAAATGAAGTCTTCAGTTTAATCAAGAATCCCTCATGTCTTTTTTAATCATACAACCTCTCCTTGACTCAGCTACTTGCCCAAGTAGATCAGAAAGCAAGCATCTTTTCTGCCACCTCAAATAATGCCAGCATTAATGCTTAGAAGTAGTTGGCAGGTCTTGTCAGGTGACACCATAACCCTCTTAAGAGTCCAATTCCTGCCCTGACACTTTTATCAAGACTGAACTCCTACAAGAAAATGTTACCATATCAAGATAGTTTTATTCACCCATTTACTTCATCTTACTGGTAGCAAGTCTGCAACTCCTGCATTTGCCAAAAGGATTTAATATATAGAAATGCAAATTCTGCATCAAGTAGTAACATACCACTTTGAAATAGTTCTATTGAACCAAAAGAGACAAAACTAGAAAATTATCAGAATATCAGTATCTCTTCTTCAAGTCCCTCTTAAGGACTAAAAATTACTGGATAGTTTAAGCTTTTACTTGAGCGATTTCAAAGGCTTTATTTAAGTTCTGAAATTTGAGTACAACCAATGTTATCCCCTGTATAGTGAGGGTTAAAGATCTCTCATTTGTGCCCTGTCTTCCTCATTATTATTTCAATTGGAACCTACATTGGGGAATTTCTGCTCTGCTGCTATTACCCCTTGTCCAGGCAGGTGCTGCTTCTCCCATTCTTTCATAGCTACCCTCCTCACCATTCCCCTTTCTTTCCCAATAAAGAGGATATTTAAGATAAACATAACTTTAGACCAGATATATAACCAATTTCCCTTGGTCCAATCAGTATTTCTCTCAGAGTGTATAGGGACTCCACAGGTCTATGTTCTTTCACTCTTTTTCTTCAGGAACTCCTAGAAATGGAAAATTCCATATATCTTTTTTTACAGTGTTCTAATTTCCTCCTTAATTGTTGGTGGGTTGTTATGTGTGGAGCAGTTGGCCTTGATTGCCCCACCAGCTCCCTGGGAGGAAAGTGGGTTAGTTCCATTGGGCCTTCAGGGTCCAACAGTCATTGCCCCAGGAGAGGGGCATAGGGTGGGGGAAGGCTTAATAAAGATTCCCAGGCTTTAGCTTCTAAAGACTTAACCTCTGGCTCTGGGGTTTTGACCTTTATAGGATAAAGAGGAGTCCCCTTTCCCTTTGGACAATTCATGGCATAATCAGACTCCTCTTTAGAGAAGGGCTCCTTTTCATTAACATAAAGCATGAGGCCAGCACAAAGCCAATCCTCATCTGCCCCACATTTTGGCCAGGATACATTGGGCAGCACAATGCTTTCATTTGTCCAAATGTACATTTTCCTTTCCCTTGGTCTGATCACTAACAGTCCAATGTTTTGACATTCTCCCTATGGACTACACAAGGGACTGTTCAAAGAGGACTCTATAGGTACCCCTTCCCTTTTTTCCCTGGCTGGCTGACTGCCTGTATGCATTCTGAGTCTTGCCTGGGTTCCTTTGTCTCAGCATCATCTGGCCCTTTCACTCCTGGGAGAAGGGAAGTGTGGATTGGGACTCCACATTGGCTTACTCTTCCCAACCACCTGGTAATACTTAATGGTCTTTTTCTTACCTTGGTTGGTGCACAGAGTTGTCTGGTCACTGTGAGGTAGATTTTCCCTTCCCCTTTTCTCCTTCACAATTGGTGGATCTAAGCATCCAGTCTCAGGTCCTTCTGGCTGCTGGAGTTGGGCTCCCAATGGCAGGGTCTGAGACTGCTCAATCAGTGGGGCATGTCTTCCCTTATCCTCTTTGGGGGTCCCCCTCTGAAGCCTTGTATCCTGGATGAGCCCCAAATTTTAGAAGGAAAGCCATACTTGAAAGAGAATAAACAGTCATCCAATTGTAGAGAAAAAAAGAATTTATTCATGATCTTGCAAGAATGGGTGCCTAGCTGAAAAATAGTGACTGGTGTGCTCAGCAATAAAATGTCACAGATATTATACCTAAGTCTAGCACACAGGCCTGTCCCCTGTTTCTCCACTGATTAGATACTCCAGAGGTTACAGCCTATCCAGATAGTCTAACTAATTCAAATTTCCCACCAAAGATTCCAGCTTTGATAATGCTTTACATTTCAATGACCCTGGCTGTTACTTATTTAAACTTCTTTCTACCTATTTGCACAAATTCTACGCTTACATCAGAGGCTCTCTCCTTTCCTTCCTGCAAAGCCAGTTTAAGCTGTCCTGTAGCCCTTTATTGTGCCATCTTGTGTGAAAGCTAAACACAATTTTATTCCTACAGGCCTGATGACTCAGATTCTTAAATCTTCAGAGCATCATATGGATAGTAAGGAGAGTTTTACTTCCAATCATTTACAAAAGGTAGTTTACAAAAATTACTCTGCAATTTAAAATTTTCCACAAAACACTAAACCCATAAAAATATATATAACTTGAAATGACTTTCTAAAACAATTGAAAAAAGTAACTCTCAGTCAAATTGGATTCACCTCCATAATAGGGAGTTAGAATTAATAAACATATATACATATGGTACTGAATCCTTTTGATAGGTTAACTAGACCTGTTTTCTTACATCAGTGTTAAGGGCACTGATCTCAGTCCCTAGTCTCATGCTATATTTAGTCAAAAGTCCTATATAACCATTTAAAATTTAATGCACTTACAAAATATCTTCCCTGAAGCAATGACACTTAAATGACAACTTGCCTTTGCAAAGGAGCAGAGATTCAAGTGTTTCTTAAGGTGTTAGTGATTGTAATTAGATAATTTACTCTTCAGGTTTTGCAACAAGCTAAATCACCTGAGTGTGAAGGTGAAAATATACGTCATTTGTTAAAGAAAGGAAATGCAAAGAAGAAGCTGGAATTAATGAAGGCAAATATTAGAATTCTGCTCATTACAACTCTTTGAACAGACCAAATGAGACTTAATTGCCTGAAATAAAGAGATTGTTATTTTTTCCTGAAAATATCTGATAAAAACAACAGATATTTTGTTGAATACTTTACATATCATGCTAGTGAATATGCTCAACATTTTATGTGTATTATTTTAGTTAAGATTCAGAAGGATCCTTGGATCTATAAACTTCTACATTTTACAGGAAAGTAAACAATATTAAAGATTTTAAGTTAAAGGCCTTGATTTAGCAAGTGTAACGTAATGAAGAATTTGATGTTTAAATCACCTTAGATTTATCATTCTCAAATGCTGGATAACATCTGAATCACACAGACAGCTTGTTAAACACAGGGTGGGAAACAGGAAGTTTCTTGTTAAGTATGCTCTAAGGTAAGACATGAGAATTTGCATTTCCAACAATTTCCAAGGTGATGCTGATGCATCAAAATTCACCACATGGCTAAAAGCTTGGATTGAAAGCCATGCGACAATCCTAGTGGCCCGCGCCAACCCGGACATTCCACTCCCCAGAACGGTTGCAACAAGGATGTTTGCCCATGCATGCATGAAACTTCCAAACCCAGAAGGCTCTCTGCTGCCAATAGCAAAGCACACTGACCACCTCAATGAAGAGACAGAAAAGCCACCACCACTGCCTCTGCTCTCACCCCTGACCCTTGACAGCTGGATGTGTCATAGCACAGATGCCTGAGCCTTGGCTCCCTCTCCACTGCCTACAAAAGCTCTCCTCTCCACAACTGTGTGCCTCAGGGTATGACTGTCCAAGCCTCGATGCCCTCTCTGCTGCCAACAGAGTCTCTTTACCCCCACCTTCCTAAGTCTTCAGTCCCAGAAAAACCTCCAGTCCTCCCAGCTGAAAAAGAAAATCCATTGCCTCTGCCTTACTCAGCTCAAGCCCACAGACCCCTGCCACAACCACTGGCTTTGGTTCTAGAGGCACCATCAGCTCTCCCGATGCCCTCTACTGGGAACTCTGTCTCATTTGGGAACACAGCCAGCTCTCCACAGCCTTTTCCCATCTCACCAGGTCTCAGTCCACCTGAAATCTCTCCAGAGATCCCACAAACATGGAACCTCTGCTCCTGAGCTGAGAAAGCCTGTGGTGCCCCAGGGGCTTTATAGCTGCCCTGCAGGAAACCCAAGCCCTGTTTTGCTATGATTCAGAAGGCCAGTTGCAGTGAGGCCAGCCCACGCTTGTCTACCCACCTTTTTCAACTTCTGACCTCATTGACTGGAAAAACCACACTCTGTCCTACATTGAGAAGCCCCAGGCTATGATTGACCTGCTCCAGTCAATTATAAACACCCATGGACCATCATGAAAGATTTCCATCAGCTATGCATCTCCCTCTTCAACATAGAAGAGTGCAGGTGAATTTCACAAGCTGCCCTGAAGTGGATAGAGGAAAATTCTCCCAAAGATGTGATGAATGCATCCCAGTATGCTCAAGACTCCTTCTTAGTTGCTGACTCATGGTGGTATCTGAACACCAAAGCTGGCAAAAACAGTTTGAATCTCTGCCAAGATGTGCTCATTCAAGGCATGAAAAATGCAGAAAAGCAATAAAAATGTCAAAAACTCCTGATGTCCTGCAAAGGCCAGATGAAGCCCCTAGCCAGTTCCACAAGTGCCTCTGTGAAGCCTTTAGCTGGTATACTCCTTTTGACCCTGAGGTGCCAGGAAATCAGAAACTTGTTAACTCTCTATTTGTTGGCAAGCCCAACCTGTTATCTGGAGAAAGCTCAGAAGTTGGAAGGGTTTTCTGAAATGAATATATCCCAGTTCCTTGAAGTAGCTACAAAAGTCTACATGAACCTAGACCAAGAGGCATGGAGAGAAGAGGACCACCAACCAAAGAGAAAAGCAGACTTGCTTGCCATAGCACTTGCTTGCCAGAAAGCCCCCATTCTCAAAACCCAGAACCTTCAAGCATCCAGGGCCAGAAAGTAAAACACCCACTTATTGGGGGCTGGAGGATGGAGAATGGAGAAGAGTAGCTCCACTGGGAAGAAACCAGTGTGCTTACTGTAAAGAGGAGGTACACTAGAAAACAGAATGCCCCAACAAAAAATGGGAAAGGGGAAGAAAGCACCTGACTAGCTATGAGGAGCCCATAGCCACTAATTTTGTAGGACTAGCAGGCCTTGAAGACAATTCAGACTTCATACTCGGCCATTGGGAGCCCATGGCCATGATGAGAGTAGGGAGCCAAGAAATGGACTTTACAGTAGATACAGGCACAGAAAATTCTGTTGTCACACAGCAAATTGAGCCTAAAACTAAAATGCAAACCACCATTATTGGGGCCACTGGTGTTTCAGCTCAACATCCCTTCTTAACAGTCTGCAAGTGTCTGCTGGGATCTCGTGAAGTTTCTCATCAATTTCTTTACCTTTCTGACTGACTGGTAACCCTGCTAGGCTGAGACCTCCTGGCAAAGCTCCAGGCCCAGATAAGTTTCAACATAGAAGGGGAATGTTTCCTGATGCCAAAAAACCCAGAGAGAAAACTCATGGTGACCCTTACTACCCCCAGATGAAGGATGGCACCTCTTTCTCCCCCAAAGAAAGCCAAAACCAGCCTGACCATCCACAGATGTCAGGAGTTGATCCTTCTGTTTTGGCATAAAACAGTCCACCAGGGCTAGTGAAAAATGCCCCTCTGGTCATCATGGAACTCCATCACGAAGTTGCCCCAGTGCATCTTAAACAATGTCCAATCCCCTGGGAAGACCAGGTGGGAATTCAGGCACACATTGACTGCCTGCTTGTTCATGGTATACTATGGGAATACCAGTCCCCAGGGAACAATCGTCTGCTACTGGTCTAAAAACCTGGCACCAATGATTACTGACCTGTTCAAGATCTGTGGGCCATCAATGAAGTGACTGTTACACTACATCCCATAGTAACAAACCTGTATACTCTATTGAGCCTAATTCTTGCAATAGGATCATTTTTCTCCTGCCTTGACCTGAAAGATGCCTTCTTCTGTGTTTTATCAGTTAGCCAATACATTTTGCCTTTGAATGGGAACATCTGCACATGGAAGAAAACAACAATTCATCTGAATGCACCTGCCCCAAGGATTCAAGAATTCTCCCACTATATTAGGCAGACCCTAGGAAAGGACTTGCAATATTTCCACAATAAAAAGTATAATAGTGTTTCACTCCACTATGTGGATGATGTGCTGTTAGCCAGCACAACCTCATAAGACTGTCTAAAAGGTACTAAGGCACTCCTGACCCACATTGCTCAATGCACCTGGCACCTGGGGGTTGAAAGAAAGCAAGCTGTCAGATCCCTACACCCACATCTCAGTGACAAGTCTGTGAGTTCCTAGGAGCTGCAGGTTTCTGCTGCATCTGGATCCCTAACTTTGCCACAGTTGCCAAGTCCCTGTATGAGACTATGCAAGGAGCTGAAAATTCACCTCTGTCATGAAGAGCTGAATAACAAAAAACCTTTGAAATTCTAAAAATGGAATTCACCCAAGCCCCAGACTTGGGTCTCCTGGACATTGACAAAACTTTCACCCTGTATATTCATGAATGACAGAGGACAGCCACAGGGGTACTCATTCAGAAATTAGGCTCCTGGGACCACCCGGTAGCTTACTTAACAAAGCAGATAGACTTGGTGGCCAAAGGCTGGCCTCCTGTTTGCAGTCTACAGCAGCTACTGTCATTCTAACCCATGATGCTGAGAAGTTAACATTTGGCCAGCAATTAACACTTTGTGTCCCACCTCAAATCAGGGTAGTTCTCCAGCAAAAAAGGACATCATTGGCTCTCCACTTCCCAGCTGCTAAAATATCAGGCCCTCTTATGTGACAACCCAAATATTCAAGTGGAAGCCATATGCAGCCTAAACACAGCTACTCTCCTGCCAATGGGAGAAGGCCTGTGTGAGCAAAAATGTACAGAACCTTAGAAGTGTTCTCCAGCAGACCAGATTTAAAGGACCAGACCTTCTCCCACCCTGATGTAAAATGCTATACAAACTGTATCAGTTTTGTCTACAATAGGATGCAAAAAGCAGGGTATGTGGTGGTAACACTGAACTCAATTATGAAATCTGGGCCCCTCCCCATAGGCACCTCAACTCAAAAAGCCGAATTCATTGTAGTCACCAGAGCCCTGCTGTTAGGGGCAAATTCTATTGTCAACATTTACACTGACTCAAGGTATGCCTTCAACAATGCTCAGGTGCATGAGGCCCTATACAAAGAAAGAGGACTGATCAATGCTGGAGGAATAGAAATAAAGCACAGCACAGAAATCCTGGTCCTCCTGGATGCAGTATGGACCCCAGTGATGTTTGCCATCATCCACTGCCTTGGGCATCAGGCAGAAAACACAACAGTAGCCTGAGGGAACTTGTCTGGTCAATAATGAAGCCAAGGCAGCGGCCTTAAGGGGAGCCTGCTCTTCCTGAACAGCAGTCCTCCTGCCTGCATGTATAAGTGGCATACAGCCAAAATATTCTGAGACTGAACGTTCCTGGCTAAGCCAAGAAGGTGGTGCCCTCCTACCAAACAGATGGTGGAAATTCAAGGATGGTTGATTATCAACTCCAGAAGTGCTCCCCAGACTGTGTTTTCATGAGATCATGAAAATGGTCATTATGGAAAAACAGCCCCGGAGCAGTTTCTTCAACAGTGCTTTTACATTTCTCGAATGTACCAGCTTGGGCAAGCAGTCTGGGCTAAATGCATGACTTGTGCTCAAAACAACCCCTGACAAGGGCCAAAATGCCCCTAGGGAATTCAAGTCATGGGGCAGATGCCAACTGATGACATCCAAATAGACTTCACAGAACTCCCCCAGGCACGGGGGTATCATTATTTGCTAGTAGGAGTCTGTACCTTCTCAGGATTGGTGGAAGCCATCCCCACTCACTCAGAAAAAGCCCAGGAAGTGGTCCACTTCTTATACAAAGGAATCATTCTGAAGTATAGCCTGCTGAGCTCCCTGGGCACTGACAATGGACCAGTGTTTGTGGCCCAGATCACACAAAATCTCAGCAATACCCTCCAAATAAAGTGGAATCTCCACACTGCATATAGGCTGCAGTGTTCAGAAAAAGTAGAGTGAATGAACAGCACTGTGGAGTCACATCTGAAAAAAATCTGTCAGGAAACCAATCTAAAATGGACTGATGTACTCCCCATAACCTTTTTAAGGATAAGATGCAGTCCCACAAAAAAAAAAAACCAGAATTTCCCCGTATGAAGTTCTGTTCAGATGGACTCCACCGCTGATAAAAGAACTCCAAGGACATATTATACCATTTGGAGAATCAACTTTACAAAGGCAGCTCCAGGGTCTAAGCTCCACTCTGTCTCAGTTGCACAGCTGGATAAATGAAAGATTCCCACTACAATTAGCACCCCCTGTGCACTCCTTTACCCCAAGATCACTAGTATGGGTAAAAGATTGGAAAAATCAGGCATTGACACCTACTTGGTTAGAGCCCTATACAATCCTTCTGTCTACTCCTACAGCTGTTAAGGTTGCCAAGATCACCCCCTGGGTCCACCTCTCCCAGCTGAAGCCTGGAAATGGCTTAACTCCATCTTGGAAGTACCGAACTAGCCCAGAGAACCCGCTGCTTCTGACTTTGCATAAAAAAAAAACCACCTGCCCTGCCCCCACCACTTCAGAAACTGACTAGTCTATGCACAACAGGAACCTGAGAAAATCTTCAAGCTCTGTTTCAGTCACCCTAGAAGCTGACTGATTTACACATGGCCAAAGATTGAGGAATCGAAGCATGGACATCCTGGCCTGCTGGGTCTGTGGTCTAGTTGTCTTTTTCTTACTCTTCGTGTTTGTATTTTGTGTAGCAGTATTAGCCCTCTTAGAAATAGGTCACCTGGAGTTCTTCCCAAGAACTAACCTTACCCTAATTTGGTGGGACCCTTTGTATTCTGGAAGATTAAGCTAGAAATATCCCCAAAATTATAATCCTACTTTGCCTCCTGGGCACTGTCTGGCAAGTAGCTGCTGGCCTAAGTACCATCACTGTCACTGAACAGAGTAACTCTCAGGTCATTCAGCTGGACTTCTGTGTACTTGAGGGAATTTCTTGTGGAAATCTGGGTAATCAGTGAGCATTGAGCTCCTCTGAGAAATATCTGTGTCCTGAGTCAGAGGGATATGCTGTGGAAATGGGGGTACCCTAATCTTGTGGCTCCTGGTATATGATCCAATGGACCACACAATTTAGAGGGTGGACTGCCCCTTGGGGGAATAATGGAAAGACAGGACAGTGTGATATGTGGTCTGGTGGGGATGATGAACTGGATACAAGGGAAAATTGACACTCACTAAGGTCTCTCCCACTCTCTAAGGGACATGAGGATGGTGAATGCCACATAAACCAATGCAATCCCCTCATTTTTGTCTTGCTGGGGCCTGTAGACAAAGTATAACCACACTTTTGGAATTGGGGCAGACATTACTGGTAGAGACCCAACCAGCTGCTTTAGTCCTAGTAGTTCCGTCTGTTCTCCCTCCTAGACCCACCCAGTGTGAATCACAGGCAAATGCCTCAAGCCCACCACCACACCTAATTCCAAATCTCCCAGCAGTAAAAGTTATGATGAAAAGAAAGTTTGACAGTAATAACAGGATATAGTGAAACCAGTGCCTCTTGGGAATGGGTGAGATACACTGCACAGTTTGGGAAAAAACGATTGTTACACCTGTACTACTGGCTGTCTTGGTGCTCAGATAGCCAGTCCCTTTTCCTTTAGGACTTGATAAGCATGAGGCAGAATTTAAGTGTGTGGTTTCTCTCTTCCTAAACTCTAGAGGGAACAGCAACTGCAGTGCCATGGCTACACTATTTCCTCTGGCCAAAAAGGGCAAAAGAAAAGGAATTCCCTTGGCTCAAGGAGGCCACTGGAATCACATGGCATGTATCTCATGATGTGTAAACAAAATAAAAAGGGGACCACAGGTAACTTGTGCCCAGACCTAGAATGTCACTGGGGATCTGAAATACTGTAACCTGACAGTGCCCAGGGCAGACCTTTGGTGGTTGTGTGGAGGAAACATTCTAAAACAAACTCTGCTGGACTGGGAGGGGGCCTGCACCATAGTGCAGTTTGCCATCCCATTTACTTTTGCATACCTAAACCAACTCAAGAGCATGGGCTGGCACCTGGGTCTAGGAAAAAGTGAGACGTCCTGGAAGCATCTTGACCTTAATATACAGAGAGATGTAATTGGAGTCCTGAGAGGATTTCCTAACCAGTATAAGGCTCACAACCAAATAGCTGCTGGGTTTGAGTCTTTCTTATTTTGGTGGGTAAGAGTAAATAAAAATGTAGTCTGGATTAATTACATTTATTACAATCAGCAAAGTTTCATAAATCATACTAAAGATGCTGTTAGAGGTCTCTCTGAGCAGTTAGCTGCTACCAGCAAGGTAGCCTGGGTAAACAGGCTGGTACTAGACATAATGTTGGCAGAAAAAGGAGGGTCTGTGTAATGCTGGGTGGAAGTTGTGTACCTACATCCCCAACAATATGGCCCCTGATGGGTCAGTCATGAGGGCCCTGAAAGAACTCATGGCCCTCTCTGAAGAATTAGCTAGAAATTTGGGAGTGGACAACTCTTGGACATCATGACTTGGCTCATTATTTTCTGGACCAATTGCAACAAAGATAATAGGGGTTGTAAGTTCTATACTTATTTTACTTTGTTTAGTCCCCTGCTTATTAAGAAGTATAAATCAAACAATAGAGGCCATTATAGACAGAAAATCTGCCTCCCATCTACTTCATCTCAGGAACCTGAACCCCACAAATCATCATAGATATGAACTAGTCTCTCCAAACAAAAATAGTGCTGGCTTATAAAATAAAATGTGATGAATAATATCATCAAAAAGGGGAATGAGGCAGTTTACAAGTTTAACCTCAGTATTTTTGTGTAACTTTATGAATTCATGTGTATCACCTCAGTATTATTGTTGTATAACTTTATGAATTTATGTGTATTCATGCATATATCTTATGAATTTGTGTATGAAATTATGTACTCCTTAAGTATGTAAAAAGCAGGGTGTAAAACAAAATGTCTGCGGCATCTGTCTGCCCTTGGTCACATCTACACACCCTGCCTCAGGTCATGTCCACAGAACAGGGATCCTCTGCACATGTCCCATTTCAGACAAAAGAAATTCTGTACCTTTCCAGGGTTTACCACCCATTCCCTTAGTAACTCCTGCCTTGCTCACTAGCCTATGCAATTTGGAAGCCAAGAATATTTGAGGTTCAGACTTTAGACAGAGAGTCCTCTGGGTCTGCCAGCAATAAAATTTTGGCCACTTCTCAGAGGTTCAGGTTCTTTCTTGGGTGAATGGAGTTTTCACTACTTCACTATGGCAATCAGTATTATTTTTGAAAACTAGGGAACAACTTCTCTATGTAGTATTACAAAACCAATACTTGTTTGTAAATTTTTAACAAAGCCTACAATTAGATTGGGAAAATATAGGAAAGAAAAAGTTGTTAGAATTAAGGTGAAAATGGATGACAATTGGAATTTTTTATGTGACTTTATGTGAAGTGGCTGCATTTCCTTTATTCTTTATCTTAATGTCTTATGGAAATGGTTGTTGTGTCTGTCTGGGGATGTTTCCCCTAACTAGTGTTGTAAAACAGAAGGTATGTAAATCTACCCCTCAGCCACTATTGATAACAGGACATGCTAAATGAGAACCAATAAGATTTCCTGAGACCCCACAGGCCATCAATCTCAAACAGTATGAGATTGAATCTGGAGTCCTGGTATGAACAAATTCTCTGTATTGTACTGTACTTCTGTAGAAGTTGAAACTAGCACTGTGCTGGTTTGAAAGGATGTATAGACCCTAGAAAAGTCATGTTTTAATCAAAATCCCATTTCATAATGGCAGAATAATCCCTATTCAATACTGCATGTTTGAATCTGTAATTAGATAATCTCCCTGGAGATGTATCCCAATCAAGAGTGGTTGTTAGGATGGATTAGGGGAGCTGTGTCTACACCCATTTGGGTGGGTCTTGATTAGTTTCTGAAGTCCTATAAAAGAGAAAACATTTTGGAGAATGAAAGATTCAGAGAGAGCCAGAGAAGAGCAACATAGCCAAGAGAAGTAGAGAGCCCACAAGCCAGCAACCTTTGGACATGAAGAAGGAAGCACCTCCCAGGGAGCTTCATGAAACAGGAAGCCAGGAGAGAAAGCTAGCAGATGATGCCTTGCTCACCATGTGCCCTTCCAGCCAAGACAGAAACTGTGACTGAGTTCGCCATGTGCCTTCTCACTTGAGAGAGAAACCCTGAACTTCATTGGCCTTCTTGAACCAAGGTATCTTTCCCTGGATACCTTAGATTGGACATTTCTATATATTTGTTTTAACTGGGACATTTTCTCAGCCTTAGAACTGTAAACTGGCAACTTATTAAATTTTTCTTTTTAAAGGCCGTTCTGTTTCTGGCATATTGCATTCTGGCAGCGAGCAAAATACAACAGATTTTGGCACTGGAGAGTGGGGCACTACTGCTGTGGCTTGCAAATACCAAACATGTTGGAACGGCTTTTTAAATGGATAAGGGGGAGATTTTGGAGGAGTTGTGATAACCTTGATGGAGAAGGCCTAGAATGCTTTGAAGAGACTGCTGGTAGAAATGTGGACTCTAAAGATACTTCTGACAAAGTCTTAGACAGAATAAGTCATATGTTAGAGACTGGAAGGAAGGCAGCCTTGTTTTAAAATGGCAGCTAATCTGGCAAAATTGACTAGTGGCTTTGGCTGGAAGACAGATTTTAAAAGCTGTGAACTTGGATATTTAGCAGAAGAGATCTCCAAATTAAATGTGGAAAGTACAACCTTGTTCCTCCTCACAGCTTATAGTGAAATGCAACAGGAAAGAAATAAGCTGAGAAATGAGTTTTGGGTACAAAGAAACAGAAATATTGATGTTCTAGAAAATTCTGAGCTTCCAGTAAAGGAGACTCCCAAAGAATGGTGCCCCAATGTGAGGATTTGGCCAACTGTGGAATCAGCCAGCCATTTCAGAGAAAGCCAAGATGGAACATGGAGTTATCCAGGAAGGATTCGTGGAAACTCCTTATGTCTGATGGGCATGATCCAAGGCTACTGCCTAGAAAGCCAATGAGAGTGCTGTGGGACCTGTATAAACAGAGCCACTACCAGTCTGGATTGTGGGGTTCAGAGAAGGGACACATTGGAGGAAAAATAACCTCAGAGACAAAGCCATGGAGGCTGAGGTCTGAAGTCAAGAAGACTCAGGCCAGAAGAGCATACCCACCCAAACATATGGAGAGGGTGAGTTTGTCCCAAAGGCAGGGGATGGGCCTTCCACCTCATTGCAATGGAAAAGTTATGCTGCCTTGGGCCTTGGAGAGGGTGAAGTACATTCCTTGGGATTTGGGGAGAGCCTGGCTGCCATCACATGGAGGGGCTGAGCATATGCCCCAGAGATGGCAGAGAGCCCGGGTGCAGCCCCAATGCTTGGAGAGGGTGGAGCCAAGAAAAAGGTGGTCTACTCAGTGTCCCCCAAAGTTGTGTTCAGACAGAGGCAGGCCACTGCATAGGCCCTTGGAAAGGGTGGGACTGCCACTTTCTAAAGCCCCAAAGAAAATGACTCTCAGACTTTGAAATCTAATGGTCTTTGCCTTGCAGGCTTTCAAAACTGCTTGGGTCCTGTGATCCCTTGTGTTCCTTCCTCCCTATGGAAATGTGTATATGTATCCCATGACTGTTCCTCCTTTGTATGTTGGCAGCAAATAACTTGTTATGAGTTTTCAAAGGTCCAGAGATGGAGGAGAATTTGCCTGAGCACAGGCCATGCTTGTAACTAACTTTGATGAGACTTTGTACTGGTTTTAGCCTCATATTACATTTGATTGTTACTGAAATACTTTAAAGTTTTCTGATATTGTTACAAAATTAATGTATTTTGTATATGGGGAAAACATGTCTTTTTTAGGGTCCAGAGGGTGGAATGTGCTGGTTTGAAAGGATGTATGGACCCTAGCCATGTTTTAATCAAAATCTCATTTGTAATGGCAGAATAATCCCTATTCAAACAATACTGTATGTTTGAATCTGTAATTAGATAATCTCCCTGGAGGTGCACCCCAATCAAGAGTAGTTGTTAAGATGGATTATGGGAGATGTGTCTCCACCCATTTGGGCAGGTCTTGATTAGTTTCTGAAGTCCTATAAAAGGAGAAACATTTTGGAGAATGAAAGATTCAGAGAGAGCCAGAGAAGAACAGCATAGCCAAGAGAAGCAGAGTCCACAAGCCAGTGACCTTTGGAGATGAAGAAGGAAAGTGTCTCCTGAGGAGCTTCATGAAACAGGAAACCAGGAAAGAAAGCTCGCAGATGACGCCATGCTAACCATGTGTCCCTCCAGCTGAGAGAGAAGCCCTGACTGTGTTTGCCATATGCCTTCTCACTTGAGAGAGAAACCCTGACCTTCATCGGCTTTCTTGAACCAAGGTATCTTTCCCTGGATGCCTTTGATTGGACATTTCTATAGACTTATTGTAATTGGGATATTTTCTTGACCTTAGAATGGTAAACTAGAAACTTATTAAATTCTCCTTTTAAAAGCCATTCAGTTTCTGGTATACTGCATTCCAGCAGCTAGCAAACTAGAACAAGCACTTATTGCAAAAGTTTGTGAGCACCACTGTGTAACAACTGTTGGAACTTTTGAAGGGAAATTACTAATTTGCTATCAGAAAATAATTAAAACTGTCCCTATAACTGAAGAACATAAAATAATATTTAAACATTAAATACCCATAATATCTTGGGTAGCATCATAGAAATGTTCTAGTGATGTGACTGTGACCAGAAGGGTTCCACAATAAAATGGAAATGGTTGATGCAGGAGCATGCTACCAGGGGAATGGAAGGAGGTACAAAGAAGAAGAGTGCCTTGGTTCCTCTCAGAAAAAATGTGGAATCAGCTGAGTAGCTGCTGGATTCTATTACCATTTGTGTGATTCCCTATAAACAGCTCTAGAGTGACCAAACAAAAGTAGATTTAAATACATATATATATTCTTTCTAAGTAAATGGACAGCATCCTGCTTAGAAGGCCAGCACTCTTGAGTTATGAAGGCAAAAACAAATCAGCCTAGTAGGTGGAATTGTATACTGTTTGCCTCTATGTCTGCATTTTTATAAACTCAGGGGTTGTATTCAATTGCCTGGCCATATTGTCAGGCAAAAGGGCAATGGAAGAGTGGCATAATAAAGAGGTTCCCTATAGGGGGCAACTCCATAGAAATAATGAAGGGAATTTGAAGGGTGATTAGAGTAGGACAAGTTAATTCCCATGAAATCACAACCCCCACCTGAACCCCATTCTAGGAGCAGAATGTGATTGCAACCTGTGAGCAGAAAACCCAATGTGCTTGTTTGAAGTGGTTGCAATGTCCCTGATGTCAGTAGATATTGTGGGACTACACTTATGCAAAAATAGGGTATCTCTAAGTTTCCAGACTAAGCTATGTGAGCAGAAAACCCAATGTGCTTGTTTGAAGTGGTTGCAATGTCCCTGATGTCAGTAGATATTGTGGGACTACACTTATGCAAAAATAGGGTATCTCTAAGTTTCCAGACTAAGCTATTATGATAAATACAACACTTTTCTCATGGATTCACAGGCAAGAAGGATTGTTTCTTCCTGGGGTCAGTAGCATTCTGGTGGGCTGACAATCTTTAGAGTTCCTTGGCTTTCCCATTACATGGCAATGCCCTCTCATTTATTTTCTTTATCTTCCTCTTGCACTGTAGATGACTACATGACAGATTCCCCAGCAGTAAAGCCCTGGCTATAGCTAGTAAAGCAAAGAGATAATTTTAGTTCTTGGGCACAATAAATGGATCCTGGCAGAAATTATACTTACTGTGGACCAGATTTTGTATACTGATCCAATTTGGACAACCCCATCGCGTTTCTTCAGAACAAGGAACATACTTTCATTCTTAGAGTTCTGGTCTGATAGGAAATTGGAATCGGTGATTGAAACATTAGTTTTCTAAAACCAGGAGATACAAAGGCATGAAAGGCTGGCTTACAAGTCTTCCTGATGGTATACTCAAATCAACATGAGGGCAGCCAAGGGAGGATCCCCACTAGATACATTTTTCTACTTTCCTAAGGAATCTGGGGAAGATAGGGTGCGGGGGGGGGAAGCTAGTTTGACTATAAAATTCTTCCCCAAATTGCTTCATTTTCTTCTTTTGTCCCCAAATCACCTATCCTTTTTTTTGTATGTGGCATGACATGGTCAAATTTCATTATTTTTCCATGTGAGTATCCCAGTATTGTAGCTCCATTTGTTGAAACTTTGTTTGTTTGATTTTTGCTTTTTTGGTGGGGGGGGTGTTAGGCATGGGGTCGCTAAAGGATTCCACATGAAACAGTGAGTTAAAACTTAATAGTTTATTGAGAAAGAGAGAAACAGATTGAGAGCAAAGGGAGAGCAGGCAGGTGGGAGTCAGCAAAATCTGCTAGCAAAAGAGAAAGAAAAAATGGCTCTAACTCTTTTTCTGACAGCTTTTGGTTTTAAAGGAAAAACCATGCCAAGATGGGTGAGGGTGACATGTGTCCACGGGCATCACTGGGAGATAAAAGGCTGGTGCAGATCATGATTTCATGCTCATGCTTATGTGGTCTGGCCTCTGGTGGGTGGGGTGCTGGCATGTTTGTGCTTACTATCTTGCTGTCATATCAGGTCCTGTCAGAAGAGCTGCTGAGGGAAAGAACTGAAGGGGCCCCATGCCACAGAATCCATTTTGTATGTTAAGTTTTATTTTCTGATACCTGACATTCCTGCCTTTTTATTTTAATAAAATTGACTGGAGTTGGGATTAGATTGGGGGGATGCTTTAGCTTAGCTTGAAGCAATTTTTGGAGGGCATAGAGACATCGTGTTCTCTTTTTGACTACTTCCTGCTGTGTCTGGGCAAAGTTGGAGGAAAAATTGCTTTGAGCCAAGCAGAGACACCATTAATTGGGCTGCAACAGGAGCAGGTTTTAAATTTTTGTTGCAGCAGAAGTATGTTTTTAGAATTTTGCTTGTTGGTTACAGCTGCAGTTGACCTGTGAACAAACTTAGATAGACATTGTAAGAGGCAGGAGGCTGGGAGAAAAATTAATAGGAATTTTTAATATTAATTAATAAAAATTTATATTAAAGAGTAGTTCATTGTTAATAAGATTTAAGGGAAAAAGGGATGAATTGATGAAATTAGTTGTTATTTTTGGAGAGTTTAGCATCATCAGATTTTAAAGCTCCTTTGGCATTGGAAAAATTTGGAGGTCTCAAGTTTCTGAAAAACAAACTTAATAAGTACATTGGATTTTTTTTGAGATTTCTAGAAACATTGTTGATTGGGATTTGCCATATTGTGGCAGTTTGTAACATCTGGCTGAAGTTTGCATAAGAGTAACCTCCAGAATAACCTCTCAACTCAATTTGAAATCTCTTATCCATTGAAACTCTATTTCTTTTCCCCCTTTTGGTCTGTTCATCTACGTTAGGGCCAGGTTTATCTTTGGGGTTTATGTCTCAGTGCCAGGGACAGCCATGTTCTGCAATGATAAGGTCAGTTGTATTTCTCACTGTTAGCTGCCAGACTTATATTCCTGGAAATTATGTCCCACATTGGGGGCAAATTCAGAGTTTGGCTTAGAGAGAAACCACATTTCAGCAACAGCAGAGCTCTTCTGGAGATGGCTCTTGGGCACTAATTCCAAGTAGGTTCAGTTTATTATTATAGAAATAAGTTTCATAAGGGCAAGCCTTAAAATTGAGGCCTTGGCTTCCTGGGGAATTTCTAATAGTTTTATTTTTCCCAGTTCCTTAAGGGACTTTGTAGGCACTTTTTTCTTTTTTGCCCCAAACACTCTGAACTGTAGAGTATAAACATTAACTTGCTCAAAACATTAAGATTTTGTTCCTTATTCCAGCTTTTATATTAAATAAAATTTAATTAGGTTGTTTAATTTACTAGACAAATTAAATTAGATAGTACAAATTCTATCTAAAAGTATAAACATATTTTTTATCGTTCACAAAAGTTAATGCTTTAAAATACAGACAATATTATTCTTTACCTTGTATGTTGATTTGTTTTGGTTTTAACTATGTCAGTTTCATTACATTTTTAATTGGAGTTTGAGGGTTATATAAAGAGTAAAGTACCTCAGAATTTGTTGATAGCTTTTTAAAAGTAATTAAAACCATGATTAATAACATCTTACCATTGCTTAACATTATATAGATTAGTATTAGGACATAACATTGATAGTGAGAATATTGTCAAATTTTTAGGAACTTATACAATGTATAAACATATGAATTTTCATTTATTTAAATTTAATTAGTAGCAAGATAAAAAATTTTAACTATTGTAACAGATCTTAAATAATTCTTATGCAATATGTTGCTATTTTAGTACCTTAGTACTTTATTTTTATAAGGTGAAAGAACAAGTTATTTGTAACAGATTTTTTTCCTAAGAGTGTGAAGACTTGTTTTCTGAAATAAAGGATAATGTCAGCATAAACATTAATAAGGCTGTTATTTTGATGTAAAATATTTTTATACAATATTTGGATGATTAAGAAAAATTGTTTTTCAAAGTACTTTATATTAAGAGCAAACTAACAATTCATGTTAATGGAACATGGAGAAAACTTTAGTTTTGCATGAATATTTAGCATACACAAAAGTTTTTCTTTTTTAAATATACAATAAACAAATATACAATAAACATGTATACAAAAATATACATTAAATAAAATTTAATAATAAAATTATTAAATTTTAGTTATTATTGATTATGACAGACAGAATTTACTTTTTTTTCTTTTTTTTTGCATGGGCAGGCACCAGGAATTGAACCAGAGTCTCTGGCATGGTAGGCAGGAACTCTGCCTGCTCAGCCACCATGGCCAGCCCAAAATTTACTTTTATACACTTCTTATAACTTTTTACAATCATTTTATGACAGAATTCATTTTTATAAATTTTTTGATAACTTTTTACAATCATTTAGAACTTATAATTAAAAATGACTATAACAAATAAAATTTATTTCCTTCAACTATTTATTACTTTTTAAAAATTTAGTTAGGGTTTGTAATTTACAATGACTATAACAAACAAATTTTAAAAAAACTTTTTATTACCTTTTGTATTATTCACCTGTAGTTTTTATTTATTTAAACTGTATATAATTAGAAATAAATTTAATAATGCATTTACAAAGCTTTTGAACTTGTATATTTCCTTTTAATAATAGTATTTATGAAGGGAAGAAGAACCAGAGATTTATAAAATAATGGAGGAAGGGAAGACATTTATGTTTGGGTTTAGAACATGGCCAGGCATTTATATACTTTATAATATATTTAAAATCTTTCAGTTTAATTTAGCAAAAGCTGAAAATTTTTAACAATATTTTTAACTGCTAAATAATGCCAGGAATGTGTTGATTTACAGAATTAACTTACCAATTAAAAAAACAATTAAAAATTGGTTTAGGGCAGGCCATGGTGGCTCAGCAGGCAGGGTTCTTGCCTGCCATCTGGAAACCTGGGTTCAATTCCCGGTTCCTGCCCATGTGAAAATAAATAAATAATTAATTAATTAAAAAATTGGCTTAGTTTAAAGTTGTTCTATGTGTTATTTTTATGAGGACTTCTTGGGTTTTTTTATTTCTTTGTTTTTTAAAATTTTTCAGCATTTTTATTCCTTTGTTACCACTGTTTTATATAAAACCTTAATAGGTATATATTTTAACTAGAATGTAAACCCTTAGAAGTGAAGATCTATGCTTTTTTATTTATGACCAAACTGGAATTAGTAAAGTTACTATAATTTCAAATTCTTATTATACTTGTACTTACAAATGACTAAGTATGAAAAGTAGGATTTTTTTAAAATCCAGGTAATGAAAGTTATAAAAATCCATTTATATTTTTATTGAGCTCAATTGATTTTTTTAAGTAGAACATACCTGAACAACATACAATTGCATTTGTTCTATCATTTAATTCCTTTTATTGTTTTTATAACATTTTAAAATTATGAGGAACTTTAGAAGTGCATTGACTATTAAATAGTTTTGAGAAATACACTGAGTTCATTGAATTTGTCCCAAGTTTAAATTTAGGAAAAGTTCTTAATTGGTTGTGAAGACAGAAAGATATTAGGCTTAGAGCTCATTAAGAGTTTTCTTATTAATTTGCTGTTCCTATCCAGAGGTGTAAGACTATACATTGCAAGTGCATACAGACTTAAATAGGAAATTTATTATTTGAAAAGAAAGGCAGAAACACAGAAATATATATGTTTTTTGAATTTTTTTAATTAAAAAAATTTTTTTTAAATATGACAACAAAGAAACACAAACATTCTTAACATATGATTATTCTGTTCTACATATTTAATCAGTAATTCACAATATCACATAGTTGCACAGTCATCATCATGATCATTTCTTAGAACATTTGCATCAATTCAGAAAAAAAATAAAAAGACAACAGAAAAAACTCATACAATATTTTTGAGAGGGATAAAAAAAGAATTGAATATGCCCTTTCATCCCATCTTCATTTTTGTAAAAATGGTATGAAATAACACACTTAATTTTTTACTTGTAGTGGTATTTTCATTTAAATTATGATGAGGTTAGATTATGTTATAGAAATAAAACCTTTCTATAGGCTCATAATCAAAATGCTTTTAATTTTTAATATAACCTAAAGCTTCCCTTTTTAAAAGAATTTCTGTAATTCATAACCAGTTATGAAATAAAACCTTTCTATAGGCTCATAACCAAAATGCTTTTAATTTTTAATAGAACCTAAAGGTTCCCTTTTTAAAAAATTTCTGTAATTCATAACCAGTTATGAATTTTTGACTAATATAATGTAGGACCATACCAATTAATAATTAGACTAAACACATTAGCTAACAAACAGGCATTATATATTTAACATACCAAATATATTAGTATATGTGTATATATATATATATAATACATTAGTTAACAGATGTGAAACATTTAGGTGATAGAATAGCACAGAGGAATAAAGTTGTTAAGTTTGGGAGTAGGAACTTTCAGAACAACTGTTAATCGAGAGTGCCATGTTGTGAGGCAACGTTTTTGTTATTTTAAAGGGTATCATGGCCAAGCTGAATTGCAGAGAAAAATAAGGTTTTTTGTTTGTTTGTTTTTGCTTTATCTTCTAATTGGAGTTTACTGAGATTATGAAGTAAACATCCGAGAGGGGTAGAATTAGAAATTGTTAGGGTGTTACCCATAATTATTTGCTAACTTTTAGCATGGAGGGGAAGGTTTGCTATGTGCTAGGGATTTTGCTTGCAGGAGGCTTACAAAAGTCTGCTCAGAGAGACTTATGTCAATTGCCCCTTTCAAGGCTGGTGGTTACCAGCTCCATTGAAGGCTTATGGTCTCCCTAGGGACCTGCGTCTGGGATGCGCTGACTCTCTCTGGGGCCCTGTGGACAGGAGGCTTACAGAAGTTACCAGCTCCATTGGTGGTTTATGGGCCAGTGCATCATTAAGTGAGGCTAATTTACCCAGATCCAAGATCCAATCACAACAACAAAGTGGGTGTCCCCAGTTTGTTGCTGGGGATTAGAATAGTGTGCAGTCTTTTGTCAGGGTGTCCCCAAGTTGTTTTTTGACTGCTACACAAGAAAATGCTTATAGAGCTGGAGAGTTTAGAGTGAGCTTGAGCTTTAGGCCAGGAGCACTGATGTGGGCCAAGGTGTTGCCAGGACACCAAGCAAAACCTTCACAGGGGGATCTGTGCAGAAAGGTGTCACTTATCTAGGGCCAAATTGGTTGTAGTTGTTTAAATGCCATGGATGTGAGCTGGCATCACTTCAAGATGGTCTGAGATGGAAACTCAATCACATGGAAACCATAGCAACCATGCTGGTACAGGGGAACAGAGTGACTGGAAGGCTGCTCCTGTAGCACTGAAGGGCCAGCAACACAAGCCTCAATCCCACCTCCAAAAGGCAGTTCCATAGCCCTGAGGGGCCAGAAAGCTAAACCTTTAGCCAGACCTCCATCCCAGGTTTTTGTCAACATTTGTATTAGACATGGGGTTGCTAAAGGATTCCACATGAGACAGCAAGTTAAACCTTAATAGTTTATTGAGAAAGAGAGAAACAGATTGAGAGCAAAAGGAGAACAGGCAGGTGGGAGCCAGCAAAACCTGCTAGTGAAAGAGAAAGGAAAAATGGCTCTAACTCTTTTTCTGACAGCTTGCAGTTTTAAAGGAAAAACCATGCCAAGATGGGTGATGGTGACATGTGGCCACAGGCATCACTGGGAGATAAAAGGCTGGTGCAGATCATGATTTCATGCTCATGCTTATGTGGTCTGGCCTCTGGCAGGTGGAGTGTCAGCACATTTGTGCTTTCTATCTTGCTGTCACATCAGGCCCTGTTAGAAGAGCTGCTGAGGGAGAGAAACTGAAGGGGCCCCCATGCCACAGAATCCATCTTGTATGTTAAGCTTTATTTTGTGATATCTGATGGGGGAAGTGTATGGACCAGAAACTGAACCCAGGTCTCCTGCATGGCAGGTGAGAATTCTACCACTAAACTACCCTCTCACCCCCCACCTACACTTTTTATTTTCTTACCACCTGCAATGATACCAGGACCAGGGCTACAACTGCAAGTGCCAGAACCAGGCATGATTTGATGAAAGACAAATCAGACTCTAGTTTGAAGTCCTTAACATTTTGTTAGGGTCACCAAAGTTGTGCTGCAGAAAAGGAAGTCACAACAGAAATAGCTTCATGATTCTAGGGATGTCTAATCATGTTTAGAGTGAGAAAAAGGAAGGTAGCTTGACTCCTATTGATTGGATAAGGTTTTTTTCCCATCATATAGGGGCAGGTTTAGGGCAGGTGAGCTTTATTTTGTATTGGGTCAAAAGTAATGAACTAGGGGCTTGATTGGCTATCTGGACCAGTTCCTTAATGGGGATTTCAAGTTTCAAAATATCAAGCGGAAACTCAAGATGGCATGGATTTTTTTTTTTTTTGGCGCTGTAATTTCCCCAGGGCTTTCTCCATAGAACTTTATTAACTTTCCCCCTTTTGGTCATTTCCTCAGTTATAGCAGCTCGACAAAAAAATGTTGTCTGTCTCTCATTCACGAATAAATGTGTCTTGTGTTCCATCACTGATTTCATGGGTTAGTTGAAGTTAGAGAATTTCATTGTCCCTTCATGCTGGTTTTTATCTTAAGTTATATCACTTATCCAGTTAGTAGCTGCATAGCAGCATTTAAGAGAAAAGAGATCAGACAATGATTGAGGAGTGCTATGAATATGATTAAGAGGATAACAGGTGCCTCTATCTGTATATCTCTGAGTCAAGGTTCCCATGACCAGAGGAACCAACCAAAAAGAGACTCAGATCAAGGAGATTCAGTAGTTGTGTAATTTATTGGCATATATTTGGTCACAGTATCCACTTATAGCCCTTTTTATTCCAGCAGGATCATTAGTAATGCCCCCTTTTCGTTTCTTATTTCTGTTATTATATCTTTTATTTTCTCTTTGTCAGTCTAGTTAGAGGATTATCAGTTTTAATGATTTTTTAAAGAAACAACTTTTGGTTTTGTTGAGTCTCTATTGCTTTTTTTGTTCATTGGTTTGTTTTTTATCTCCTTTATCTCCACTAGAGACCTTATTATTTCCTTTTTCCTGCTTGCTTTGGGTTCAGTTTGCTCTTCTTTTCTAGTTCTTTCAGTTTTGAACTTATGTCTCTGATTTGAAGTCTATCTTTTTTTAAGATAAGCATTTAGTGCTATCAATTTCTCTCACAGCACTGCCTTTGCTGCATCCCAGAATTTTTAGTATGTTGTATTTTCAGTTTCATTCACATCAAGACATTTACAAATTTTGATTCTGATTTCCTCTTTAACCCAGTGACTATTTGAGACTATGTTATTTAATTTCCACATTTGGTGAATTTTCCCTTTCTTCCTATATTATTGATCTGTAACTTCATTCCATTGTTGTTGTAGAATATCCATTGTGTGAGTTCATTATTTCTTAATTCGTTGAGACTTGTTTTGAGACCCAACATACAGTCTATCTTGGAGAATGATCCTTGTGCACTTGAGAAGAATGTATATTCTGTTTTATTTGGTTGCACTCTTCTTTATATGTCTATTAATTCCAGTTGGTTTAATGTATCATTTAAGTCTTTTACTTCTTCACTGATCTTCTAACTAGATGTTTTATCCATTATTGAGAGTGGTGTGTTCAAGACTCCTACCATTAATATAGAACCATCAATTTCTTCCCTCAAATATGTCAGTATTTACTTCATATATTTTGGGGCTGTGTAGTTAGGTGCATATATATTTAAAATTGTTATATCTTTCTGTTAAATTGTTCACTTTGTCCGTATATAATGGTCATTGAAAGGCAAACTCACTAGGAAGGAGGTAGGATGAGGAGTTCAGGCAAAGGTTTTATTTCAGGGAGAAACAGCTGCCTGGGCAGCATTTCAAGAGAGAAATGGTCATGCCAAGTTGGCAGGAGATAGGATTTTTACGGATTAAGGTTGGGGAGTTGGGGGCAAGGGTTAGGTAAGTTTCTATCATCTAGCTTTCAAAATTAGGGGTTTAAGTTAGGAGTTGGCAGTGCTTCACTGGTCAGGTTAAAATTTAAGTGCTGCTTGAAACATGCAGGGTTGTAATTGTCTCTGCTGGAGGGTGGAGGTTGAGTAATGGGGGTCATTATAAGAGGCAGCTGCTGGAGCATGAAAAGGCACAGTTTAGGGTGGGAGAGCCATTTGAAATATTTGCCAGAGGTAGGCACATCATGGGGAGAAGGGGTCCTGTTCTCTAGGCCTAACATTCTGGTGTTTTGGGCAACAGGAGGAATGGGGTAATGGTCCATTTTCTGTAACTGCTTCCAGCTGAAATGGGGCACAGTTGTCTTGAGGGAGGTTGGCTGGTGGAGTCATAGGACAAGTCTGGAGGAATCATGGGAAAGGAGTAGAAGTTGTCTTTGCTCTTTCTTGTATTGAGAGACATCATTTATGTGTTCTTGAGTTATTGTCCAGACAGTTTGGTGTATGAGCTGTAAGAGACAAGGGCTGAAAAGAAGAACTAAAGACAATATAAGCAATGGTGTTATGAGGAAATGAAGCTTTGATTTTAGAGGTGAAGTGAAGTAGAAGAAGAAAGAAGATAGCCATGACTGGTTCCCATAATTATTACCTTGGGCTTTTTGAGTAATTTTTATGTTTTCTTTTAAAGTTCTAAGGTTTTCTTATACTTGTCCATTTTTGTTAATGTCAAAAACAACAGGTTTCATTTATGATTGCACAGGTGCCTCCTGCAACAGTGGTGAAAACATCTAATGCGCTCCTGTTTTAACAACTGAATCTAGCTATTTATTTCTTGTTGTTGATTGGTAATAGCTTATACAGTTTTATTCCAGGATAATTGTAATGAAAGAAAAATGTTTAAAATTGATTGTTCTAAGAGTGGAATTCTTACAAACCAAAGCAGGCTGCAGTAGATGGTGTGTCCTATGACAGGTTTTTCAAGAATAGGATTATCATGAGCATGAAATTCGAATTCTGGATTCCAAGAATTGCCTTTTTTTCTGTTTTTGAGGTTGAATTTAAGTTTCAAGAAAGGAATCTAGGTTAGGTATTTGTCTGGAGGCCATTTCTTGGGGTTTTAAGATGATGGTGTTAGGGATATAGATATTATAGTACAAGTTCCTGTTCACACCTGAGGAAGTATTAAATATATAGTGTTAACACATATAAAATAAAAACCGGTAACTGCAAGTGTTAGGGCTGTTTAGGTCCAGAGGAGATCAAATACAGATGCAGGTGGGCAGAAATATTCAATGCTTGGCTTCCATCATAAACTACATTTACACATAGGGGAGAGTAATGAGGGTCAGATATATTAAAGGTAAGCTTTATTTGACAGAGGAGCTCATGAAAAAGGAAACTGAAAAAATTTGGGGGGTCTTTTTTGGGTTTTGATTTGGTTAAGTTATATACTTGTCCTGACTGGGTTCCTATTCAAAATAGTTGTTTGTTTATAAGAGCTGCTAAAACATAGGATATTTTCATATAATTTTTATTAATTATGCACATAGAGAAGGGTTTTGTTAATGCCTGAATCATTCCAAATAAGGGTTCTGCTGAAATGTTTTTCTGGTGTGTGCCATGATGTTGGTGGTATATACCCTAATTCAGCTATATAGGGTCATGAAGAGAGGTGCTTAAAGCATAGGAAGGATTTATCCATTAGAACTCTAATTATACCAATAGAGTCTGAATTTTCTATAGGTTGTAAGTTTTCTGTTTTGTTCATAGTTTGACAAAGAATGGATATATCTTTGTATTCTGGTAAGTTTGAGGGGAATTTTGTGACCCATCAGCCACTGAAGCCAGTGTACTGTGAAAAGAAGTAAGAGAGTAAGAGGAAGAGCTGGTGGGACTAGTAAGGAGGTTAGTGACATGGTTTAGGTAGAGGTTGAGGGGTAAAATAAGGACCAGATTTGCTGTTACTGGGAGTCCTGGAAGGTGTCTTGAAGGAATTCATGTAGCAGGAATGTTAGGAATTATTTTAAGGGCTCTGGAAGGTGAGGAAGTAGAGAGATGATTTCAGTGAGGAAATGAAAGAGTGATGTTTGGATAAAATGTCACTGCTGAGGAATGTGGAGGGACAGGGATTATGAGGAATTGCTAGAGGAAGGTAAGATCTTCTAGTGAGCATGTGATTGGTTCAGTAATACAGGGGAAGAGAGAATGCCATCAACCCCCACAAAAGAGATTGAGGAAGTGGATAAAGGTCTTGAATGTTCAAAGAGAACCAAATATGTGGCCCCATATTAATTAAAAAGGAGATCAGCTTACCTCCAACCTTGATAATGACCTTTGGTTCAGAATTACTGATGGAGATGTGGGGCCGTTTCGAATTAGGGATCCCTCAGTGTTCTGTCATCAGTCTGAGGAGGTCTGGAAAGGAAGATCCTGGCTCTGGGTCCATAGAATGTGCTGGAGGAACTTTCCTGGAAACAGGGTTTTCAGGATGGCTCGACTTCCAGGGGCCCCTATGGTGACACACCAGGCATGGTCCTGGTGGGGGCCTCGAATCCCTGTCAAGATGGTCTGATGTCCAATGGCTGTCATGATGACACACTGGACAAGGTCCCAGTGGGGGCTTAGGATAGCAGAAGATGGGTTAGGTATCTGAGATTTGAACCTGAGGCCAGAGCTGGGAGTGAGGCTTTGGCCTGATCTCATTTGTTTTTTAAATTTGGCTTTCTCCACTCTATTGTTAAAGATCTTAAGGCTGTTTTAATTAAGTCCTTTTTGAGGAGTTTGAGGAACATCCTCTAGTTTTGGCCACTTTTTCCTGCTTTGGGGATAAGATTGTGTGATGAATCACAATCAGTCAGCTAGATTCTGATTCAGGGCTTACATTGTGTATTTTAGGAAAGACTCCATCAGTCTATAAATGAATGCAGCTGGATTTTCATCAGGTGTTTGTGATCATAATTAACTGCCTTAAGGGCAGCCTTTTCTATGCCTTTTCTATTATGCAGGTTAAAAAGTGTAAGGTCAGGGGAGTCAGGTTGGTAATTATAGGGTGGAGGAGTGGTTGGCCTGAGAGGTGAGGTCATAGGAGTGGGTGACGTGTTGGAATTCTTTAATGTATGTGGCAGGGTTTTCAGAGAATGACCCTAGTCAGTTTCTATTTGACTTAAATAAGAGAGTGAAAAAGGAATGTATACTTTATTCCTTCAGCTTCAGCTACTTCCTGGAGGGGTAAGAGGGAAGCCAGCATCCATGCAGAGTTAAGAAGTGGGGTATTAGGATCTGCCTTTGTGTCAATGGAGGGGGTGGGGCAGTGACAATGAAGGAGAAGGGTGTGGCCTTTGCAAGGGGGTATGAGGAGGGGAAACGGTGGGGCAGAAAGTGGAGTTGAGGATGGGGGGGAGGAAGTGGGGGTAGAGGGACGGCCCACAGATGATAGTGGAGTACATAGGGAGGAGGTACAAGAGAAGCACAATTTTATGGATCAAAGTAGAAATTTTCAGAGGATTTAGGGGAAAGGAGAGAGGAAGAGGAAGGTTTTTGATGTAAGAGAAGAATCTGGTAAGAGGAACAGGAATGGCAAAGAGAGGGACAGTTATGAAGGTAAAAGAAAACTTGAACATAAGGAATTTCAGACCATCTACCACTATGCTGGATGAAGTATTTTTTTAAGTTTTGGAGAGCTTGAAAATTGAAAGTGCTGTTTTCTGGCCACTGATTTTTGTTATCCAATTTGTATAGCAGCCAGCCACACAGACATTGAATAGAAAGTGAGCTTTTTGGGTCTGATGTCTCCCTCTGGGTACAGAGCTTTAAGGTTATGGAGGAGACAACTTAGAGGTATGAGTTTTTTTGGGGGGTGGCAAAATTGAGTTCCCCATTGTAGGTGGCATGGATGAGACTAAGGAATTTTAAGGTGGACCATGCTTGGAACCAGAGGTCTCTGGAGTAAGGGTTTTTTCCCATAAGAATGCAGGCATCCCACCCACCATGGCCCTTGGGGACAGTGAGGATTACTTTTTTTTCCTATGAGGACTTGGGCATCTCACCCACCATGGTCCTCAAGATGGAGAGGACCTGGACAATGAAGAAAGGAGAGAGAGAGAGAGAGAGAGAGAGAGAGAGAGAGAGCAGGATCCTCCAGCAGAAGAATCCCTAACTCATCCCACTGTGATTTGTGTCTGATGTTGGATGTGTGTTAGACAGTGGCAGGGTGGAGCTGTGGGGGATGGAGGTGTGTGCTACAAGGATGTGGTAGGTTGAGCAGGAAATGTAGAGAGAGAGGGATGAGAGCAAAAAAGAAAAGAAGGCCTGAACATATGGCCCTTTGCTCCATTTTCCATTTCTATAAATAAAATTGTCCAGGTCATGGAGTATTTTATAATCAAAAGTCCCATTCTCTGGCCACTGAGAATTGTTGTCTAGTTTATATTGTGGCCAGGCAGTGTTACAATAGAATATGAGATGCTTAGGTCAAATTTGGTCCTGGTAACCTAAGGTTTTGTATTGTTTAAGTAGGTTAAGTGGGCACCCCAGGGGGGTGGCCCCTGAGGGAAGGGAGTGCCCATGCCCATTTCAAAAACATAAGAGAAGAAAAGGTTTCCCTAGAGTTGGGCATTTCCCATCTTAAAAGGAACTGGATAAAGTTCTCCCCTAGAGCTGGGCGTCCCCAAACTCAAGAGAAACCAGACAGATCAGAGTGGTCTCCTAGAAAGAAGCCGGCATTCTGGGTTCAGCAGACGAGACTTGGTGAACCCTCCTCTGGAGGGATTGTGGAGCTGCATCAGAACTTGGTACCAGGGCTTTTGTGAGCAGACAAGAATCAGACAAACTGGATCGGGACTGGATGGTGACAGGTGCAGTGGGGGGACTTGCGATTTTGGTTCTGGCAGTTTGGCGAGTTGGGGTGGTTGAAGTTCCAGCTTCCTTGATGGGCAGCATGGCTGTTGTCAGAGGTGAAGTTTGCAGGGTGAGTTCAGAGGGCTACTTTGTTCCTGATCAGAACACCAGGACTGGGGAGCAAGGCCAGGATGAGCTGCCACTGCCTGTTGTTTCCCCAGGTGCAAGGTGGAGTGGGTCAAGGAGTCCCTTGCCCAGTGGACTGCCAGGAGAGACTCAGAGGGGGACTGCACCCAGGCCTGCTGTTTCCCAGGTTGCAAGGTGGTGGGGCTGGGTGTCACCTATTTCTGAGTCCCAGGTTTTGGCACCAGATGAAAGCAAACTCACCAAGAACAAGGTGGGATGAAGAGTTCAAGCAAAGCCTTTATTTCAGGGAGAAACAGCTACCTGGGCAGTATTTCCAGAGAGAAATGGCCTCAGAGAGGTAGCAGGGGATAGGGATTTTAGGCTTAAGCTTGGTGGCTTGGGGGCAAGGGTTAGGTAAGTTTCTGTTGTCCAGCTTTCATAATTAGGGGATTAAGTTAGGAGTTGGCAGTGCTTCACTGGTAAAGTTAAAATTTAAGTGCTGCCTGAAGCATGCAGGGTTGTAATTGTCTCTGCCAGTGGGTGGAGGTTGAGTAATGGGAGTTATTATAAGAGGGAAGCTGCTGGATCATGAAAAGGTGCAGACTAGGGTGGGAGAGCTGTTTGAAATATTTGCCAGAGGTAGGTGAAGGGGTCCTTCCTGTTCTCCAGGCCTAACAGTCATCTTTGTACTTCCTACTTTTGACTTGAAGTTGATTTCATATATTTATACAGCCACTCCAGCTCTAAGCTGCTACTTCTGTGGTATATATTTTTTCCATTTTTATAAATTCAACCAACTTGTACCTTTAAATTTAACATGAGTCTCTTACAGACAGCATATAGTTGGCCCATGTATTTTTATCCATTCTGCCAATTGCTGCCTCTTTACTGGAGAATTTACTACATTTACATTTAAAGTCTTTTATGATAATATAGGACTTGCTGCTGTTTTTCTCTTTTGGTCTTTGTAAGCTTTATACCTCTTTTTTGCCCCTGACTTCTGCTAATGCCTACCTTTATATTTGTTTTCTTGTACTGTAACATATTGAATGACTTCTCATTTATACATTGATATATTTTTAATCTATTTTCCTTCTGTACTATGGGGTTAAATTTTAACATCCTAAATATATAACAAGCATACTTGGGTTCAGCTGACTTAGCTTCAATAGAATGTACTTATACATTTTCTGTACCCCTTTGTGCCCCTACCATTGTTTTTGTACTTCATACCACTTATTACTTTGTGTATTGTATGGCCAAAAACAGATCTTTTATTACTTTTTATGCTTGCATTTTCGCACCTGCAGGAAGAAGTGGAATTACATTTCAAAAAATACAATGCAATATACTACTGGCATTTATAATTACACAAATGATTACCTTACTGATGGTCTTTATTTATTTATGCTTCTTTGAAACACTGAACATTCCTTTCAGCCTGAAGAACTCCCTTTTGCAATTCGTTTGGGGTTGGTCTAGTGGTGAGGAACTGCCTCAGCTTTTGTTCATCTGCAAATGTCTTAATCTTTCCCTCATTTTTGTAAAAGAGCCTCATCAGATACAAAATCTCGGCTGACACTTGTTTTCTTTCAGAAGTTTAAGTATTCCAAACCTGAGTCTTCTTGCCTGTATTGTTTTTGATGAGAAACCAGCACTCAATCTAACTGTGACTTCCTTGTATGTAATACATTACTTTCTTCATGCAGCATTCAGAATTCTCTTCTTGTTCTTTGCATTTGATAATATACTCAGTATATGCTGGAGACTTTGTCCCGGACTGCCTGTATAGTTTTCTATACTCCTTTAATTGTCTCATGCTGCTTTTGCCTGGAGAACAAATTCTCTCCATAGAGAAATTTCCCAAGTTAGTCTTTCCAAGTCAAAACAGGTCCAGGGACCCACAAACAGGTCACACACAGGCTCCAAATTGCCTTGGGGAGGGTATCGAGAAAGATGCCAAAAGCTTCCCTGATGGCTCCTATAAGCTGAGTTTTCCTGGCCTTCCCAGGAACTGTAGCCTTAAACTGTCCCCCACAACCCTGAAGAAACACTGGGGTTTTAATCTCCACAGCCTCCCTCCCCCACCCCACCCTGTCTTGGGCAGGGTTGAAACAATGGGTATTGTCACCTTTGTCCAGGTAGGATCGAAACAATAACTTCCCTCAGAGCCAGGCCTCCAGAAATCCAAATTCACTACTCAAAAGCCATGATCAATGATTGGCTGTGCCCGTATCTGTTCTTAGTTGAAGAGGTTTTTTTTAATCCCTTTATGTCACCAGAGAGCCAGCCAGGGAGTGTATCTCAAGAGGTTCTTAAGTGAGATTGGGAGATGGGCACTGGTAGCCACTGCATGGAGAGAGTAATTTACTGTCTCTTACGTAGTTTGTCAGCCTCTTATTCCTGTTCTTCCCTGGATGCTATATAGTGTTCTTTTGGTCTCTGGAGTTTCAAAACCATTGTTTCAGACAGTATTAGACAGACTGAAAACAGTGAAATGTGGCCTTTTTAGTGAAATGAGTACTTGAAGAGAGTCCTTGGAGACTCTGGAGGAATGGAGAGGTCTCATTTTATAGGGAGGAGGCACACCTCTTTACCTATCCAATATATACACCTGTCCTTCTTCCTAATCATAGAACACACTCATCCCCTCTCATCAGTAAAATAAACACTAAAGTCCAATCCATTTCCCACAATAAGTTCAAAATCCAAATATCTCAATGATGTGCAATCTTTTCTAAGACATCTGTTTTTAGCTCCTCAGATTCTGGAAACTTCTAAACAAAAAGAAGGTCGTATACTCTAATATGCAGTGTAAAATCATGGTCATAAAACATAAAACTGCTTGATGAATTCACATTCAGAAATGGGTAAAATAGGAAATGCAAAGCAGCCATGTTTTCATAATGATTATCATATCAGACTGATGGGAGAAGTAAGAATCTTGATTCTTCACCTTGGTGGTATACTGACTTCCTTGCTTAGCTGGTGAGATTGCTCTGGTTCTCTTCTTTGTGAGTCTTACTGTGCAGTGCCTACTGTGGCATGGAAGTCAGCCTTCTCTGAGTTTCTCTCCTGTTCATTATTTTTCAATATCCCATTCAGAAAAGACCTGGGAACTTCATTAGATTCCAATACAAGTTACAGAGGTGCAAGTTCAGGGGGCCCGTGATTGCTTTAAGGTGGAATTTTCACAAGCTGTTGACTTCAAAGCATGGGGCACTTTAGTCATAGAGTCAACCTCAGGAAATAAATTCTGATCAATTATGTTTCAGTGTAGTAGTTAGGTTCATGTGAAAACTTGGCCATGTGATAGTGCCCAGTTGTTTTCTTGCTATGGACTTAAATCATCAGCATGTGAAATTCATTGATAGCTGAATACATCTCTAGTGGGCTCAGGTGAGTGAATTCTGTAATGATTGAGGCTTAAAAGGAGAAGGCAGAAGAGAGAAAAATGGCTCAGCAGAGCTCCACAGCCCAGCACACCTCAATTCAGACCTGTGGGCTGCTGGCTCAGGCTCAGATGTTTGGAGATGCAGAAAGGAGCCACCCCAAGTACAGCCATTTGAACACAGAAGCCTGGAGAGAGGCCCAGCAGACATTATTGTATGCCTTCCCAAATTAGTAAATTTGTAACTAAATGAATCCCTTCTAAAAAGTCAGTCCATCTCTGTTGTATTGCATTGGGCAGCCAAACTAAAACAATCAGAATAACCATAATCAAAAATTGAGGCCTAGATATATTTTTGAGCCCAAATATATTTTGCTCCTGATGAATATATTGACATTGAGATCATTTGAAATAGTAGGCCTGGTTTGAAAGACAACACTTTTATTGTTTTATATTTATTTCATTTCATTGTTTTCTACTAGCCTTATTCAAATTTTCTGCAGGGAAATGGTAACAGAGAGTGTTTGAAAATGATCTGTTTTATCATGTAAAGTATTCCCATAGATTTTATTTTTTTATAGTTTTTATTTTAGGTTTTTGAATACATTTACTATATAAATACTAATTTGTTTTCAAAGTACATACCTTTTAACAATTTGTCTCATAGGTTTTACAGCCTCATGGATATCAGGATTGAGTTCTCTTTGAACATCTTAATGTTTTCTTATTATATCTTTATATTGATTACATTTTTCAGATATTTTGACCACATTCCAGACAAAGACATGGGTACATGGGTAATATCAAGGAAGGGGTCTACAATTTCAATCAGAATTCCATAATTGTTTTATTTAAATCTATTCAAAAGACTTTATATTACATCTTATTGACATCCCATTGAGACGCAGCTAAAGCATTAAATATGTAGAATGGAAACAGTGACTGATTCAAATCCTGTCTCTACCATTTCTCACTGATATCTTTGAAAAATGGGAAAAGGACTCTGTTCCTCAGTCCCTGTATAAGATTGAGTCTCTTGAGGAAACAGAATCTATGCAGTTAAATTGGGTAAATTGGAAGAAAACATAAAAAGGAATTATATTAACGTTACTTATAGTAAGAGATTGTGCAGATCTTGGGCATAGTATCAAAGGAAAATGTATTACCTTACGACTTTAAAATGCTAGGACATAGTAACTATTGAAACTCTGAAAGTGAGTATAGAATAGAGGAGACATCCTGACACATGAGGTGTGATCTTTTATTAAGGGTGCAGCCAGCTTGGGGCAACCCAATGTGGAAATGAATTCTTAATCTTCAGTTGTCTCCATTTCCCCAAATTCCTTGAAGTGCTCTCCACTGTCTAACCTCAACTGAAAAAGAGACACCTGGGGAACTCATTATAGTGACCATTCAGGGAAACCTTCTCAGGCACAAAGAAGGGTAGGTTAGGGTGAAGAAAATATTTAATTGGTAAACAGAAAGTATTAAGTCCCTCCAGCCATTTGAATTTTGTAATGCATATTGATTTCAAGTTGGTCATATTGCTGCATACAACATAATAGCAAAACCTACCATAACTGTTCTTCATCATGAGGGAAGGAGAGAAGACAATGAATATATATATACATGTAATAAATATAAAATATAGTTGTCACAGAAACTGCTACTGTAGCTAAGTCATAGATATTTGCAATCTGTTCTCAAACAGTTGCCATTCTTATCTTAATTTTCCCAAATTCCTGACCAGCTGTCTATCAATTCCACCTTCTATGAACAGTGTAAAGCCGTAACTCAGAGTTTCTTTTCTTTCACAGGACAATAATTCATTTAACTGGAGTATTTCCCTTTTCTACTCTTTTAGAGCCATGCTGTTAGGTCTTACCTCAGCAGTTGTCCATTTCTGACTATGACAGAATGTAGCTCACTGTTATACTAAACCAGCCCCAATTTTTATCTTCTCTGGTAGCTGGTCATGGCAAATCCCCCATGAGACCATGGGTATATATTGAGGGAGGGATGTTCAAGCAGTAGAAACAGATGTCTTAGGAGTTTGAGTCATCTGCTCAGGCATCTCAATTGGGGTCCTTGGGTCATCCAGGGACTCAATTCTTGGGTCATCCAGATATATGCCATTTTCACACTGTGTGTGCATATGTGTTTGCAATTGTGCGTGTTAATGGGATGCGTCTGTGCATATTGAATTCTGACTTTTAGTGCACTTCATGTCTTCCAACTTACAATGAACAGGCTTAAGGAACCATGAAGGTGAGATATTTCTGGATTAGGAGTTTGACATCCATACCCCACAAGGACCTGAGGAATGGGGTAGAGAATAGTGACTTGAACGTGGAGAAAGAGGATGACCTACGTGGATATGACTGCTGGTTGAAGGACAAAGGGCACTTGATGAAACTTCTTCTGGAAATAAATATGCTGGCCTCACCCACCTCTTCCTTCTGGTTTTCTAATAGAGAGGCATTAACTGCTGCATTACAGTCCAGCCTGCAAGTGGGAGAATAATATGAGAGATCTGGGGGGCAGAGAGTGTACACTCAACACAGTTTCTTATCTGTGAAATAAAGATGGTGTTAGCACTTTTGCATATGGTTGCTATGAAGCTACAACCAGATGATTTGTGTAGAGTTTAGAACTGTCTAACTATTGAGAGCTGTGGCTGTTAGCCATCATTCCCAGTCCAATATATGCGTGGGGGTTGGGAGAGTCTTATTTATTCACAACTGTCATTGTGTTTAAGAAAATTTTCTGGCATATCTTTGTTAAATGATGAATTTGGTATTTCTGTTGTAAAGGTGCTTGGGAAAGTAATATTTTTGCTGGTTCCATTGACATACTTGATTATGTATAAGTAATCTTAGTGAGAAAGCAAAAGCAAAGACTGTGTATTCCCACCACCTTCTTCCATATTGAGCTTTGTCGATTACTGAAATCACTAAAGGAAATCAAAGTAAGAATATTCTGGGTGGGTAACTTTAGGACTTAAAATTAGTTCATAGGGACAGTTTTCTTGGACTGAAATAAATATATTGAAACTTTACCTAGAGAAAAGTATAAGTCACTGTGAATGATTTGTTTGCATTATATAGGGGGTTCAGGGTTTGACATATTCCAAGTCTCATAAGCCTTTCAAGTGTCATTTTTTCCTTTTACTTATCAATGTTAAATCTGGAAACTTGTGATTAAATATGTTTTTCTAGTTTAACATTTTTTCCATATTAATGTCTAAATATTCTCTGTTGGAATGTTATTGGTGCTGTTTTTAATATTTTTGCAGATTAATGAGCAATTTAGATTTCTTCCATAGCAAAAAATATAAGGTAGGCTGGGGAGCATTCTCAGAATTTCATTGAAATGGAAAGGGACTGACAATGAGAGGGAAAACAACATATTTTGCAGAAGTTTGACTCTGACTTCTAGAGCTGTGATATAAGAAAGTTTCACTAGTTTCAAAAACTCGTGTTGTATTGGCCATTAGCTCGAGAAAGGAGACGGTGATGTGCAATACTAATTTAATACTATTCTGATCTTCTGTCATTAAAGCCCTTCTCCCTTCCCTTCCAGATTGCAACAAATTTCTATATTCTCCTAAAACGTGTCTCACATTACCAAGCTTCCTTGTACACAGAAAGTCTCCTCAGAATGATCTCTTTATGTCTGGATAAATTGCAACTGGCTGTTCCTTAAATGTCACTGAAGAATCTCTAAATTCATTATGAAACTCCAGAGTTGATGGAGAATGGAGATGCCATGATGTCATAATTCATCTCAGCCTGGCTTCTCTCATTAGAAGCAGCATGGAAACCCTTATCCATGGCACCCACCAACACTTCCACATTAATAATGAGAAACTTTCATGGCTATGGTCATAAAGAGAAACCCAACCCCTGGGCAGGGCCTCCAATGTTTATATTAGTTTGAAGTGCATGATTCCAATCATTGATAAGCATATTTATTCCCCTAAAAAAATGTATGTGTATGTGCTGGTGAAGATGATCTAGCAGAGAAGGAGAAGGTGAGAGGGGTTGAGCCCCACCTATAAGTTCAGGGGTGGGTTTAGGTAGGATTAGAGCCAGGTCATACACCATCACAGTCAAGAAAACTGTGGATATAGACTGAAACATTTGGTGCCAGGAGAATTAGTGTCTGATTTATCATGTTTTGTCAGCCAATTGATTGTGTTTTCCCAGCTGAATATAAGAAGATGGGAATTGTGTTGGATTGATGGGGGAGCAAGGGTCCTAATTTACTAGTTTGGAGAAAGAAAGCCTACAGAGTCTAGGGATATATATATAGTGATATTGCTGAGGGTCCAGTTTGCTGTTTGTTTGTGATATGTCCCTGTATTTAAAGTGAAATCAGTCATCAGGGTTTGGGCTTCATTCCATCTGTGTTTTATAGAATTTTCAGGCATGGTAAATGTCTGAGTATGGCATTTAACTGGGTTAAATTTCTGACAGACAAATGTAAGGCACACCACATCACAGGGAGGAAATCCCTAGAAGATATCAATGAGAGACTAACAACAAGAAAAATATCTCTGTATATGTAGAATGGAATGATATATTAATGTTCTTTTGTTAAGTTTTTTAATTAATAAAAAGTTTAAAAAAAAAAGAAAAGAAAAGAAAAATATCTCTATCTGTATGTGCTCATATTTCTCAAAATTGAAAATAATGGATCTTATCTGTTCATTTGTATTTAATTATTTTTGCATTATATATATACATATATATATAGAGAGAGAGGGAGGGAGAGAGAGAGAGTGAGAGAGAAGATGGAGAGAGAAGTCATGAGTATTTATTGAATAAAATATTGTTAAATGATATTTGAACATGTTTTCCTAGGATAAGTGGTCTCATTTTAAATAAAATCAAGATGTCAAAATTAAGAGTCTATGTTCCTTTAAGTGTTCATGTTTTATCTTCCTGAATGCTAAAACAAATACCATTGAAATGGGTTGACTTAACAACAGGAATTTTTCAAGGCTAGAAGCTAGAAGTTACTGCCTGCTTCCTCCTGAGATGGGCATCTTCTGGCTGGATGGGAATACCTGGGGTTCCTTGGCTTTTGTGTTACATGGAAATGCATATAGCAGCAACTTCTCTCCTTTTTCTGTTGACTTACAGATTCTGACAGTTTTCTGTGTCTTTTCTCTCAGCGTTCATTCTGTTTATAAAGCAATCCAATAATCTAGAGTAAAGCTCAACCCAGTCGGGCCACACCATAATTGAAGAAACATAGTCAAGAGTTCTTGTCTAAAATGGTCCACACTTAAGAGAATGCAAGCCAAGACCAACAGGAGGTCCAAACTGGGTATACAGTACAATCCACCATGGTACACTTCTCTGGGCTTGCATATTTGTTGTTTCTATGGGATAATAAGAGACCCTAAAATTTGAGTACCTTCTCTGAAGAAAGCACTGTGTAAACATTTGGCATATATCTTTTTATTTCATTCTTAGAAATTGCCTTACAAAAGCCAAGCTTTATAGATTTGGAAACAAGCTAGAATCTTAAGTGGTTTGTCACTTCCTAATCCGTAGTGATTCTGGCACTTATACATTTCTCTCTGAGTCTCATTTTATTACTGTAAGATTTAATTTGCTGCTTCAATACAGCCATTGGGTGAATTAATGAGGTGATAAATCAATTGTCTATTCCTTCTCTATCAGAAGAAGCAGGTACCTTTGTTCATAGCATCATTTGCTCACACTCACCAATAATTCTCTATGGAAACTCACTAGAATGTAAACAGGAACTAGTTCCTAATATGAGTTCTGCTATTATTTAACTGACTACATGTGAGTGATTCTCTCATTTCATTCATACTTTGTTCTCTCAACTATGAAATGAGAGTATGTTAGTAAATATTTTCTGACATCTTTTGTATCTTTCTAATTATATTTTAGGACAATCAGGTCCATCCTCTTCAACATAATTCTAAGTGGCAGGCAAATGCACCAAAGTTCTGCATGTTGAAGATTTGCTCTGCTTAAGCACAGACTTCAGTTAATCTCCAAATAAGCAAAATTCAGTGCAATGACCAGGGTTTTGGCCCCCTTGGACTTGGACACTGGGGAGTAATTACAGAAAAAAAGGAATGGCAAAGTCTTGAAGATATAAGGTTTTGCATACAAAATACATAGCTGCTAATCTTTCATCCTTCTAACTATATAGAGTGAGGCAATTTTGATAGATTATGTGTGAAGTGGATTATTCTGCTTTCATTGGAAAAAAATTAATAGAAAAAGAAGATGTTGGAACATATGAATAGGTATGAAAAAATACTTCATGAGAGAACGTGAAGTTGCTTCTATTTCCAACATATCCTAAACAACAGGAACTTAATCTGTTTTATGTTAAAGAGTCTGATGAGCAAGGGGATCAGTGAGGAATGGATGAAGCAGATGAAGTGGCTTGTGGGAAATTTTAACATATAATGAATAGATTCTCATTTAAGACAAAGGATTTTAAATGCACAGCATGCTAACTACTGACATGATCTCATAGCATAGCCAGTGTATCTATGTAAGGACTGTTTTTTGCTTAGATTTTTAAATAAATTTAAGGGACTATTTGTAGAAAATGCTGTCATAAAGCTACTTACTCGTCAAAAAATATAAACCCAAGCACTCTGGACAAGGTGAGTCATGGTAATCTAATTTGGATTAGATTTGATCTTAGGAACGTAATTGCAGATGCAGTTTTCCTCTCATGGGGAAACTCTTTTAGCTACAAGTGGAACAGGCAATTGTATATTAAAATTTGAAAAGCCAAGATTAACCTTAAAATATAGAAAGAAGCAATGTGAATTTATGAGAATTGTGCATGTGCTACTCTAGAAAAATTAAGATATTTAATTTCTCTGGGTCTGAAGTCCATTACTAACTGTTAATGGAATAGACAAAAGACCTTTTGAATACCTGCTATACACTGAGTGGACAGAGCTCACTTAAATCTATCCTCAGAGCTGTCTGAGGAAGTGTTTAAGTTTGAGGTAGCAGAGGCTCAGACAAAACTAGCTTGCTAAATGATTTTGGCCTGATTGTCCATATAATTTTTTTAAAAAGTGCAGAATCCTACAACTGGGAAGTTTACATGTATTTTGTCTTCTAAATTGGTTACTTTGTTTTAAATTTGAATTTCAGCCATAAGCCTATTATGAAAGTCAAGAGAGACACTTATTATAAGTCCATGTCCAACCAGAGGGAAAATATTCTCTAAATTATAATGTAACCAAGATGCCATGCTTCACGTAATTCCGGTGCATTTTATAAGATCTCATACACAATATAAAAACTGATGGAGGTCTGTGGAAATTGACCTAAAGCTCTTAAGTGACTCTACTGTTCCATGTCCTAAAAGCAACAACTCCCAGCTCAAGAGGTTACTGATAACAGCAGTTACCTTCCATAGTTTGACAACACGCCAGTGTCCAGTTTAGAAAATAAAATAGTTATTGTAACTTTCATCGAACATTCACTATGATACTCTAAGTAGCACAGAATCAAATTGGAAATCAATAGTTGGCCCAGGATACATGGAAACTGAATGCTGGCTCTGTTCAGTGTTTGACTTAAGCTTTTCTCTAGAATTAATCAAAGGAAAGATGAAAGAACTTCAAGGGCCTCAAATCTCCTAATTTCCTGGTAAGTTATGCTAAAATCCTGATTTTTTCAGTTGAGCTGTCCAGCTTTCATCCTTGTGAACTATCACGTTAGTTTACTTCTAAGGCAAACATTTTGAATCATTTCATCAGGAAGACATCATGTTGAAATCCAAGTATTGGGTGGGGCATTCTACTAGAGATAGAAGCATGCATGGATGCAGATATGACCCTTCTCTCAAATAGGGTGGCCACCTGCACATACTTGCCTGGGGATGAAGGGGTTTCAGGGATGAGGGGCTTCTGTCTAAAACCAGGATAGCCCCCAGATTATGGGAACAGGATGAGGACCCTACTATTAAAAGTCAAGTGAGGGTGTCAGTCACAATATTGATCTGATTGATGATGATAATGATGATGATTGATAGGCTTCTCAGAGGAGCCACAACATTTCAGGGACTATGACAAGTGCTGTCTATTTATTATTTAGTTTAATTTTCAAATAACAGCAACTAACATTGAATATGTATGCTATCTGACACTATGGGTAGCTGTGATAATGCCTCCTAGAAACACTGCCCCTATAGTCTCTTACCAGGTATTTTAACTAGTCTCCTACATGCACAGAACTCTCAATTCACAGAGCACACTACATGATACCTAGAAATGCAATTAAGGTCCTGCCACATTCAATGGCTTTGCATTCCATGGAACAAAATCCAAGTCATGGCAATTCCTACAGAAAATGCCATCTTTTTTTTCTTCTTACAAAATGCTGGCTTATTATATACATTTCTCCCTTGCATCCTAAGCTTCAGAAACATGATATTCAGAGTACTTCAGAGAGACTAAGTGTATTCTCTCTCTAGGGTTTTTCACTGATGTTCAATCTTGGTAGAATATTCTTTAATCAGATCTGTTGAAATATTAATCTCTTCATAGAGTCTTTTTCTAATACTATTATCTATCTCTTTATCCCCTTACTCAGCTTTATTCTTCTTTATATTATCTATCACCATTTATCATTTGATTGCTTGCTTGAGTTATTGATTCACTGTTTTCATTATTTACTAAATTTTTACTACATGATTACAGAGCCTTGTACATTTCAATCACCAATGTGTCTCATTACTTAATGGCCCTGCTATGTAATAGACAGTTAACAAAAATGTTTTGCATGCATCATCATGATGTTATTTTTCTCTTATGTTCTCAGTTTTGATTTCTAAAATTTTTAAGCAGAGTCATGCTCCCATCTAGTGTTCATATCCAAATATGCACCCCTGCTGTGCTTCCTGTTTATGCACTTATCATTGTTAGCATTTGGCAATGAAACAGCTATAAAAATAAGTTTCTATTTTTCTACCACAGCTCTGTTTTACAGTTGTATTCATGTTTATCAAAGTTATATGAAGTAGCAGTTTATTGTAAGTTCCTGAATGTACATAATTGCAGAAAACACTAAATGTTGATCTTTACTGTTTAAAACCAGTAATCCAAAATTATTATCCAAATTAATATTCTGGATCATATATAGCATCAGATGTCTCTGTCAGAGAGTAAAAGCACATATAAAGCAGGAAATCCTACACAGACACTAGATAAATGGAAAACAAACATGTGATAGAAATATAAAAAATGCCTCACTCAGAGTTTAGGAATGCCTGGAGGAAAAGAACAAACTTCCAGAATGGAGGTAACATAAAGAAAATGAGAGGGGCTATAGAAGATTATTACAAACAAAAGTTCCCCAAAAAATTCCCTAGAAAGGTTTTCCAGAAAGAAAA
>PVIY010008659.1:0-75497 GCA_004026745.1 Myrmecophaga tridactyla | reverse complement strand
TTATATAATACTTACCCGCTTTACACTTTAAACTGGAAAAATGCTTTTGAGTTTTAAATTAGAATTCGTTATACAGTCAGAAGTCACACGTATCTTCAAAGCACACATCCTTTTAAAAAATGATATTGTTTTAAAGGAAAAGAATTATTTAATTTGAACAAAAGTTCTTCTGTCCTCTAATATTATATAAATGGTCTCAGAATCTTCAAAGATATGGACTTCGGCATTGTAGTGGTTTGAAGCTGTTAGGCACCTAAAAAAAAGTCATGTTCTTTTCATCATTCCTGTGGGTGCAGACCTGTTGTGGGTAGCACCTATTGATTAGGTTGTTTCATTCAAGATGGGTCTTAATCCTTTTACAAGAGTCCTTTATAGGAGGATAAAAGACATGTGGAAGCTAAGAGATGAAATTGAGAGAAGTTCATAGAAAAAAAGCCCTAGAGAGAAGCGGAGAGGCAAGGACACACTCAGAGAAGATGAAGGGAGGGAGCCATGGAAGTCAGAAGCTGAAAGCAACAAAACCCAGGAGAAAAGGACAGGCAGCTCCACCACGTATCTTGCTACCCAACCGAGGAGCTGAAACCTGCGGGTAGCAGGTCTTCAGAGAAGGCATCATCCTAGTGATGCCTTAATTTGGACATTTTTCACAGCCTAAGAACTATAATCTTGTGAATTAATAAATCTCCAATGTTAAAAGCCAGTCCATTTCTAGTATATTGTGTGAACCAAAACAAATTTCAGCAGAGGGAAATAACTAGTGAACAGAAATTTTTGGTACTTATTTATATTTATCAAATACATGGACTTTTTCTCTCAGAAGAGACAGATGTAGAATTTTCTATGTTCATGAAAATAAGATGCTTTCAGCCTCTGGATATAAAGCTTTCAAATAAGAAAAAAAAAGCAATAAAGGCAACTATATCATTGTTTTTATATCATTGATCACAATATTCTGAACTTCATTTGAACATATGAACATAAAAATGTTCATTTTACCAAATACAAAAATTCATCCAAAGGGGTGTCTTTTGTGTTGAGTAGTGTACTAAAATTGGTAATATTTAATATTAGAAATCATGATCCCACTCACATAAAAACTTTTTATGCCTTCCCTGTCTCTATTTTTCAATTGTATTCCAAAAGGTGAGTAAAGGAGAATCAACTCTATTGATACACATCGCTTAAAAGTAAATTTATAGAGACAGTGTTGGGTTAACTCTGAATCTAAAATCAACTATTTTAATTATAAGTATCACATTTGAAAAGAAATATAATAGAATGATTTCTCTGAGAGGCATTTCAAACACTTAACTGAAAGATAAATGAATGCATTCCTTTTCCACGAAAGAGGAAAGAGCACAATTTTTTAAAGTAAAGTCACTCCTGAACTAGACGGAGAAGTAAGTCTGAGTGCACTAAATGATAAAGCAGGCCGAGACTTGTGTCTTTATTTCTGATAGTTAATGTGGTGGTTTTGGTTTGCTAAAGCGGATGGAATGCAATATGCCAGAAATGGGTTGGCATATTGCATTTTACAGTTCTAAGGACACAAAAATGCCCAAACTAAGGCATCAACAAGAGGATACCTTCCCTGGGGAAAGGCCAATGGCATCCAGGATTCCTCTGTCACATGGGATGGCACATGGTGACATCTGCTGGGCTTTCTCTCCTGGGTTGGTTTCACAATGGCTCCCTCAGCTCCCGTGGGTCCTTCTGGCTTCTCCTGGGGTGCTTCCTTTCTGAGCTCTCCCTCTCTCCACGAGCTCACTTAAAGGACTGCGGTAAAGGATTAAAACCCACAATGTATGGGCTGGGTCTCATCTCCACAGAAACAACCTAATCAAAATGTCCCACCCAACAACTGACCTGCCCCCGCAAGACTGGATTAAAAGAACATGACCTCTCAGAGGTGCATAACAGTTTCAAACCAGCACAGTGTCTAAAATTTTACTTTGCATCCTAGATCTTAGTGTCTTTTATACAAAGTTGGAAGTACGTGTCTTCTCATCCTCTACGTAGAATAGAAGAACTATGTTCTGATTAGGTCTATGTAAAAATACACCTAGTGCAGATGCGGGGTTTTCACTAGAGCCAGATTAATGTTTTAAAAGAGGTCTTCCTACATTCTCATCAGAACCATCCGTGAGCATTCAAAACATTTTACCTTTGTCCCATTATAAATGCTGACACGATTATTATAGATGACTGACCGTATGGCTTCACGTACTGGCACAGCCTGTAGTGCAGTAGTGGAGCGAGTGGGCTTTAGATTGGCAGACTTGGAGTGAAATCACAGTTCTGCCACTTACAAGGCCAAAAGAAGACCATTTAATAAAGACTACAATATTTTTTAAAAAAGAAAAAGAAATGTTATAAATCTTAGTTATTTACTTACCCTCTAAATCTCAGTTGCCTCATATGTAGAATAGGGTTAATGATAACAACTGACTTATTAGATTTCTAGAAACTTGGATAATCTACACAGGAAAATTCCTAATACAGTAAACATCTAACAAATCTTAGCTATTAATGCTATTACTACCAGTGATGTTGCTACTACTTCTACTACTAATGTAATGCAACATCCCTATAATCCATCGATTTACCTTGTCTTAACGCAGGCTTTTTTTTTTTTTGCCCTATGATATCACAGTGTCATGTGTACAAAACCATGCATTTTTTAAGAAAATGGAAATTGTCACATAATATCTGGATAGTCTATATCACAGGTTGTTAAACTATACACCCAGTGGGCCAAATAATGCTTCCAGCCTGATATTGTGAACTAAGTTTTACTGGAACACAGCCATGCTAATTTAAAAAAAAAAATTTTTATATGATTACTTTCCCTCTACAAGAGCAGTGCTGCATAAATGTGGCAGCGGCCATATGGTCCACAACCCTAAAATATTTACTTTTTCTCCCTTTGCAGAAAACTTTGCTAATCCCTGGTCTATTCCATGCTAAAATATGGATGTTGAAAAAACAAAAATAAGCAATTTTATGGTTTCAAACCACCTCGAAATACCCAGAGTTACAAATTCATATGGCAATCAAACAATAGTGTTCTTGAAATAAATAATTTGTCAAAAAAGGAGGTCACTCTCTATTTCTGTGGCTCTGAATTGCTTCCATAGTTTCATCTGTGAAGAGTCAGAGCTGTACTGCATTGTTCACTTTTGTGAGCAAGCTCTACATAGGTTTGTAAAAGAAAGGAGAATAGCGTAAGGTTGGGCCTGCTGCACAGCGAGTGGAACATGACCTTTAATGGAAATGACTTTAATATAATCATTCCAATGGCTTGAAAGGAAACAAAACAATGAGAAAAAATTAACATGGCAATGTTCACTGTACACATATATGAAGTTATCTATTGTGTTAAATGTGACAATAGTGACCACATAACTGAACATGACGAAAAAACTGATGTCAGAGTGGTGAAAAGTTAGTGTTTCACTGAAAATCTTTTATTGCCTAGAGCATAACCTTCAGCTTTATGTGATTTCATTTTATGGCAGCTATTTTACAAGTAAAATAGCAAGGCAAAAATTCTCATCTTTAGAAGTACAGACTCTGCCTTGCCAGGAAGTGGTTCAAATGATTTCCGTACTCCACTGTGAAAGAAGTTAGTTTTGCCTCCACTAATACATTCATTTAATATTCCTGATCTCTAAGTATGTCTGTTGTTTAGATTCTCTTTTGAATCCATTGTAACATCACTTCATTTCCTCATTATAGCTTAACAGTGCAGCAAGGGGGTATATCTATATCTATATATCTACATATAAAAGCTACTACCTCAAAATACCCAGTGTTATAAATTCATATGGCAATCAGACAATAATATATCTCATGTCTGTTCTTGAAATATGTAATTTGTCAAATAAGGAGGTCACTCTGCTTCCGTTGCTCTGAGCCACCGAAGCACTACAGATTGTTTCCATATTTTCATCTGTACGGAGTCAGAACGGTACTATTCTTCAAAACTATTAACACTGATGCCACAAGTAACTATATAAAGTGATCACTGTTATATCTAAATCTACCTTTTCTCCTGCTCAACACATTTCTTCCTCCCCCTTTTCATCTTTCAAGTTGTAATTGTGTATGTGTGCATACATGTGTGCATTTTTGTGTTCGTGTGTACTGTGAATGACAAAATGCACCAAAAAATAAGAAGATGATTTTTGTTCAGGCTATTACAATAGGGAGAGCATTCATCAATGAGAAACAACACCCAGAAAAAGAAGGGGACCTGAAGTTTTATGGAGACTAGTAAACAAGAGAATCATTGAGAAGGGTGGAGATAGGTTTTACCCAGCAATATGTTAGAACCTGGTGATGCACTGGGCTTAGCCATTTCCTGGAACATAAAGTATGGGGGACTCTCAATCATCACTGCTGTCCAGAAGGGAAGTGAAGTTCAGCATTGCCAGTTCATTATTGCACAAGTTAGAGGTAATTATTGACCTTGTCAATAAAGTGAGACAAGGTCTAAGAAATGGCTTCTTGAGAGCTCTTGTTGGCATTGTCCCTATAACACCAGTTGAACCATCTTGTGAAAGGACATGGCAAAGGCCATGATCATTTTTAGAACATTTGCATTACTCCAGAAAAAGAAATAAAAAGAAAAAAGGAAAAGCTATTAATCCTATACCCCTTACCCCTCCCTCTCATTGATCACTAGTATTTCAATCTACACAATTTTTTTTACCCCTTATCCCCCCATTACTTATTTATTTATTTTGTACTCATTTGTCCATACCCTGGATAAAAGGAGCATCAGACACAAGGTTTTCACAATCACACAGTCAATCTGTAAAAGCTATGTAGCTATGCAATCATCTTCAAGAATCAAGATTACTGGAACACAGTTCAAGTTTCAGGTACTTCCCTCCAGATACTCCAATACACCATAAACTAAAAAGGGATATCTATATATGCATAACAATAACCTCCAGGATGACCCCTCAACTCTGTTTGAAATCTCTCAGCCACTGAAACTTTATTTTGTCTCATTTCTGTCTTCCCCCTTTTGGTCAAGAAGGTTTTCTCAATCTTATGATGCTGAGTCCCAGCTTATCCCAGTATCCTGTCCCACACTGCCAGGGAGATTCACACCCCTGTGAGTTATGTTCCATGTAGGGGGGAGGGCAGTGAGTTCACCTGCCAAGTTGGCTTAGAAAGAGAGGCTACATCTGAGCCACAAAAGAAAAGGAAGCTTATTTCTAGATCTCATTAGATTTGGTCTGAATGTTTACCTGGGTACTGCAAGAAACTTAAGAAGGTATCCTTAAGTTTGCTTTGATGGGAGTTTCCATAAGCAATCACAGATTTGACTTTTGTAAGTGTTTGAAGGCTAGGAAGTGAAGTCAAAGTTCCATCAGATTTCATATGTGGTACTTATAAATTTGGGTGGATTTTTCTTTTCTATAAATTCCCCAGATATCTTAAGGGCTCTGGGTCTGCTAGGAAGTTGTTATAGTTTGTAAGCTGTTGGAATGTAATATACCAGAAATGCAATGGCTTTTATAAACGTAATTTAATAAATTATAAGTTTACAGTTCTAAGCATATAAAAATGTCCAAACCAAGGCACACTAGGAAAGATATCTTAATTCAAGGAAGGCCAATAAGTCAGGAACACCTCTGTCAGCTGAGTAGTCACATGGCTACCATCTGCTGGTCCCTTGCTCCTGGGCACCATTGCTTTCAGCCTCTGTTCCTGTGGGGTTCCTCACTTTGCTTCTCCAGGGCTGGCTTTCATCTTTTGGCTTCCTTTGGCTTTCTCCACATTCTAGTTTGCTTAATATCTCATGTAATGTCTGCTGGGTTCCAAACATCTGTTTCATTGTTCTCTAAGTGTTCACATCTGTGTCATTTCTGCTCTGGAGTTTCTGTTAGCTCTGTTATTTCTGAGGTTTCTCCAAAATGTTTATTCTTTAAAGACTCTAGTAAAGACTCTAGTAAACTAATCAAGACCCATCTAGAATGGAGTCACATCTCCATCTAATCAAAAGGTCACACCCACAATTTGGCATGCCACATCTCCATGGAGATAATCTAATCAAAAGTTTCCAACCCTCAATATTGAATCAGGATTAAAAGAAATGGCTTCCACTACAAGCTTGGATCAGGATTAAAACATGGCTTTTCTGGGATACACAATATTTTCAAACCAGCACAGAGATGAACCTTCATATTTTTCCAGAAATTGGCAAACCTGTAAGCCAGGAACCAGGCAAATTTCCCCTGAGGCCTTATGCTAACTTAGTTATTTAAAAGTGTCTGCTCATATCTGATTAAATTTGCATAATTCTTAATTATGACATTTCAGGCTACTTTGTTTGCATAACCATTATTTCCAGTTAGGTCCTAATAACAAGGATGACAGATTCTTTTTGAATATATACAAATAACTATATTGCCACAAGAACAGAAATTCTCAATAAAAGTTTCCAAATTCTGGAAGGGAGAAAATTATTTAAGAACAGTTCATTTCTATTTCCCCCAAAAAATAGATTACTGAATTGCTATGAGTACAGATAGCTTAAGATAAAACAGACAGGATGTCTTCATATATCCAGAAAGTAGACCATTAAAACATCAACTATACTTCAAATAGAAACCACATCATCATTCATCTATTCTTTCAGCCCTACGTAATTAATTCTTGCTCCACTGGATCTTGGGTTAGAGGTCTCCTATGCTCCTCCACTAGCATTCTGGAAATCTTGACACACACCAACTCTGGATGGTCTCAAAGATGTTTAAGCAATGACATCAAAAGTGTATGCCCAAGAGTACCTGGCATAGTTCATTTCCAGGAGGCCCTGAAATAATCTTCCTTTGCTGAAGACTGAGCACTCAGGCATGTGATTGATTGCAAGAGCCTCAGGGAAGCATCAGGGATAGCCAAAACTAATTACAGATGACAAAAGACTTTTAATGGCTCTGGTTAAGTGAGAACTGATAACTTTCAAAAGTAAAAGATCTAATGAAAGTTCATGGCAAGAATAATGCAACTGACAATGAAATTTGGTTGTTTTGTGGTGTGGAAAAATATAATAAAGACAATCCAAAAAGGTTTCAGATACAATAATTATAAATATAGACATGTCATGGACAGTGAGGGCATAAACTAATCTCTAGGAGCATCCCATAAAGCATAAAACTCATGAAATATTTGTATTAGTTGCATTTTACCCATACAAATTTAATCTACGAAGGCTAAACAACTTCTGATTTGACAGCACTTCTTATGCAAATCATCAATAACAACATATCAAATAAACCTAGTTATTTCTGGCACCTCTCTTATTACAAAGTACAAAAAACAAAGCCTGTGTGACTTTCTAGGGACTTTCTGGGACATATCAAAGGCAGTCTTAAGCACACAAGACATCATTTAGGATTTAATCTAGGAAAGCAAAATATCAAAAGTTGTCAGGAGATTTGAATAATTGATAAAGATATGATCAATAACCCACAATCTTATCTTTATTACGGTCCTGTCTTTGGCTACTTATTTAACCAAAGAAAAATGTATACACAGGTTTCTTTGAAATTCTTACAAATAAACCCAACACACCATAGCCAGTTTTGACTGCCACAAATAAAATTCTCTTTCTGCCTTCCTTCTGCAATGTTATATTCATTCAGGTTTTACACTGTACTTTCCTCTTTCTTATTCTGGATTAGTCATATTACTTTAAAACAAAACCATCTCTTCTTCCCTTAACAAATATATTGTCTGCCTACCTTACAAAGTTTTATCTGTCTGACATTTTTGCTTTTGATCAAGTCTCATTTACTTATATGTATTATAACTTTTAATCAAAGTAACATCTATTTCAAAGAAAGATCTCTCTTCACTTGGAGGGGGATAATTTTGAAATGTTTGCCACATACCAGCTTTTGCATCATACAAGAAAATCTCAGAAACATAAATCTGACCTGTAGTTATGTGCATTTATCTAATAGCACAAACTTTCAAACTGGCCAAAATGAATAGGCTCATTAATAGAACCAAATATACAGCCTCTCTGTATCACATAAAAATAAGAGGCAAAACATATAAAATTAAAATTATGCAGACTAATTAATGTTTCAGTATTCTATCTTATTTGGAAATGATCAAGGTCTTCAATGAAAATCATTAGCTCAATTTAGTGTAAATTCTAAGTTTTAAGTTACCTAAAATATTTTAGTAATTAACTTCAAGCTGGCTGCAAAGCATAATTACTATTGAAATAAAAGTTTTTCAGAATGATTAAATTTGATTAAACACATATTTACAGTTTTCATAATCTTAAACATTTACTGAATTCAATTCCCGGTGCCTGCCCATGCAAAAAATAAAAGTAAAAAAAAAATTAGTGAAAGTAATGCTAGTTCATTTGATTAGTAAACCTGAATAAGTTTAGAAAGAACATATGCAAGTAGAATTAAAATAGAATATTACATTTCACTAAGCATTAATAAGTCAGACAACACAGCAATTTTTACTAGACAAAAAATCTTTAACTAATCTTGTTCACCAAAGATGTGCCTAAATTATATGAGCTTGAATTCCAAGTTGGTTTCTGCAAGATACTTTTCTTTTTCTTTGTATAGTGGATCACATTTCATTCTTTTTCCATGTCACTATCCTGTTATTGTAGCACCATTACTTGGTTTTTTTTTCTTTTTTTTGGCGGGGGGGGAATGCACGGGCCCAGAATCAAACCCAGGTCTCCCATATGGCAGGCAAGAATTCTACCACTGAGCTACCCTGGCACCCTTGTGCAAGGTACATTTTAACCCTAGGACATTGAAAGCCTTGTTAGTTCAGTGTCTCAAACTTCTCGGATTTTAGAAATACGCAGTTTATAAAAGCAGAGACCCTGTAATATATTTTACAATAGAATTTGGTAATTTTAAACATAATCTATGATTTTATACTTTAGAAGAAAATGATGTCATACACCTTCACCCTGTCACACATACTTCCCCTAGCTCCATCTTCTCAATATTATTACACAGTTTTCCATTTCAGCAGAATTATTTGTTGGTGAGAACAGAAGTTTCCAGGAATATGGAGGCCTAGAAATCTTGACACCCTTATTCGACAGAACATCAGATATGTTCCATATATAGTTCAAACTTAAAAGAAGTTAAAGAAAAAAAAAATCTGCTGACCCAGGAACAAAAGAAGATCAGTGGACCACAGAGGTCAGCAAGCCCTGAAGGCAACCAAATACCTTCGGACCAAAAGTGACTTCCTGTGGCCTGGAGGTTTGCTGCCAAGGGCCTGAGAGTGAGGTGAGAGCCATGGACAAAGCCTTCTAACCCTTAAAGCACCAGGGGCTGGATTAGACCCATTCTTCACCAGGCCAGAATGTGAACTAAGAGAAGGGAACCACGAGAGTGAACCAAGAAGGAAATCTTACAGAGAATTTTAGTGAGAAAGGCTAAATCTCAGGCTTGACTTTCGGTAAATGTATCATGTCTTAGGAGGGTACCGGAGGATGTACTCCTCCAGATCAGAAAGTGAATCAAGAAAGAGAAACACAAGATAAGCAGGAATTGGACAGAAAATTGAATTGGTGGAGAGAGAACTATTGGAATGCTTAAGATAATGATGAAGGGCAAGCTGTGAATAAAATGTAGATTTCAACCAGTCCATATTAAAGCAGAGTGTCTTAGGAGACAGTTATATTGAGGGCTGAAATGAAACAAAGAACCAGATTGAAATCAGCTCTCACACAGAATCAAGTTTTTACTTATAATGCCAAGGTTATATATACACATATATACACACACCCAAAGAAACTCTCAAGGTCTCTTTCTTCCCACATTGACCATGCTCTGGTCCAGATTAACTCATAAAGTTTCTATGCAAAGCGTGCAAACACTTCATTTACAGAAAAAGAGCCACTTAAGTAATGGCAACCTCTATACACAGTGTTAAATAGCTTATGTGAATTTTTTCCTTCTGAGCCAAATCTATGAATTCCAAGTTTGTTAAGCATAACCAGTCTTGGAAAACTAGGCAGTCTACTAAAAGCATCCCTTGAGTTTGGAGTCTCTTGGTGGCAAAAAAAATTTACTCTGTTTCCTGGAAGTCTGTCATTAGCAAATCCACAAGGAAATTAGGTCAGGTCACTTGCCTTCTTTCTTTCTCAGGAGTGTTCCCACTGTGATAAAGAAGGTGAATGAGACACTGATCTCCCACTGTAACAGTTCACTTTCCAGGAGCTGACATTTTTAAAGTGGCTGCCTCTGTCCCATGTCCTTACTGACCTTCAGTCAACTCTGGTACTGACAAAGATCATGAAAATGGAATGGTAGTTTTATCAACCAACTTGATCTGATTGAACTCTCCTTTCCTCCCAGGAAACTACAGAGAGGAAACAGAAAAATAAATGAGGCAAGCTGACACGCAAGCATCCCTAGCTGTGCTAATTAAGACCCCTGCCTCCAGGAGAAAGGAGGACCTCTCATAAACAAGTCCACAAGACTGCTGATCTTCACCACACAAGCCCACTGCTACAGACAGCTGGCAAATGGTCCTTGCTAATAGTGGCCCATGACCCAAGGATATCCTGCCCCAGACCACTCACATAGCTCTTGTCCTCCTTGCCTCCCCCTTCCCATCCCTCCATACCCATTCTTTGTTCTAAGTAGCTATGCAAATCGTTTCCTTCCCACTTTTCTTTCAGCGGTAACTTTCTTTTAGTTCTGCTCCCATGTGTGTCACTTCACTGTATGAATTTATTCTGCATTTTTGTTTTCAGAGTCTGCTTTCAACTTAACAGAATTGTTACCAAAGGCGGTGGATTCTTTTGCCAATGTGCTCCGTGACCAATTCCTGAGACACCAAGGTTTCAAAGAGAGAAAACGTTTATTACTAGGCATGTAGTAGGAGAGCAGGTTGGCCTATCAGCCCAAAATCTGTCTCCCTGAACTGCAGGATAATGAGCACAGTGGCCCCAGATGATATAATTGGAGGTGATGTAATAATTGCACATACGCAGATTGATTACATGCTTGGTCATAGATTATGGGTAAGAAAATGGCAGAATGAGGTATAAGGGAGAGTCTAAGCTACTGCACGTATCAGATTGGCCCACTTTGGTTATATTGAGTCTCCATTATCAAGATAACTTTGGACTTGGGGTGGGTTAGTTCTGGGCTGACCCAGTAACCTTCATTAACAAATATTAGGGGCTGTCTTTAGTGATTACAAGACTCTAAAGTTAAAAAACTGGATAACTGGGTACAAATGAAGATTAGTCACAAGGTTTTTACAATCACAGAGGCAAAAGATAAAGCTATAAAATCATTATCAAAGATTAAGCCAGCAGGATTACAATTTAGAGATTTCAGGTATTTCCCTCTGTTACTCCAATATATCAGAAAGCAAAAAAAAATTTATATAATGATTCAGTAATTAAAATCATCCTTTAAATCCTGATTTCTCAGCTACAAGATCATGCTTCACCCATTCTTTGGTCTGACAACTTGATAGTGAGGGCAAATGTTTCACCCCACAGAAGTGTTGTACTTTGACCTGCCAGTCGGAGGTTCCTAATATGAAGTAGTATGCCTGAATTTGCAGCTTAAATGTACCCTTTTAGGTGGATAAGGCAAAGTTAGCAAATTTGTTTTGAAAGTTCTTTCAGACTGATAGTATTGAAGAACCCAGAGAGAGGTGAAAAAAATCATCTGTGCAGCAATACCGAATCATACCAGGTCTCAAATAATTTAAAAATAATTTGGCAAGGAAAATAACTTTCTGGATGTGAATAAGTAAATGAGCACCAAAGGAAACAAGACACAATGAACAAGAGCCTGCAGAATTAGGAAATAACTGAAACAGACTCCAAAATATCTGTTATTGGAAATGACAATGTAAAAAGATAAAATATAAAATAAAATTCATTAACATATGTTAAAAATTACAAAAAAAAACTTGAAAATATCTTCAGTCGAAAGAGTAATCAAGTAAATTTGTAAAAGAAACAAAAGGATACATTTTTTAGAAATTAACTGAAAGCTGATCCCCATATTTTACTATGGAAGTAATGAAAGATGAATAGAATGAAAATAAAATTAAGTTACGTTAAAGTGAAGAAATATATGTTTAATCATGTATATATAAAGCAAAAAATAGTAACTTAATGATAAGACAAAACAATAACATAAAGAAATATACCTTTATCCATGTATATATATATATATATATAAAGTAAAAAATGTAACTTAATAATAATAAGACAAAACAACAACAGCAAAACTGACCAAAGACTTGGAAAGACACTTCACAAATGAGAACCACATATCAAGAGACCATCAACATGATTTGTCCCTAGAAATGTGTGAATATAAATCACAATAAGACACCCACTAGAACAGTGGTTCTCAAAATTTTGGTCTTAAGAGCTCTTAATAATTTTAAAAATTATCAGAAGCTTTTATTTTTGTTAAGTTATATCTGCCATATTTACTCTGCTATAAATTTTAAAATGACAAAAATTTAAAATGTCTATATGCTAATGCTTTTAAAGTAACATTTGAACTGATTCTATGCTAACGTAAGTGATATTTTATGAAAATACAGCTATATTTTCAAAGTCAGAAAGAAAAAGAAAACAAAGGCTGGCATTGTTTGGTAATCTTACCTAATCTCTGTAATGACTGGCTTAATAGTGGACAGCTGGGTTCTCATATCTGCTTCCGCATTGAATCCATTGCTATGTGGTTTTGGTTGAAAAATGGGAAATCTGACCTCACACAGATATGTAGATGAAAAGGTGAAGGTTATTTTATTAGCCCTTTCAAATAACTGTGAATATCTATATTTAATATTGCACTGAAACTCACCAAGGGATTATTTTCTTAACGGCTAATTGCAATGTAGAATCAGAAACCAAATCAACAAGCTTTTCATATTCTGTATTTCAAATACACTTGGCTGAACTTGGATTTTTTTTTTTTTTTTACCCATGCACAATTTCATTATGCATTTAAAAGGCATAAGCCTTTTTAAAATTGTTGGGCACTGACTTATGAAGGTCTTTCAAGTTTTGATGCATTCCAATATCCAATATTGAAAAATCACACTCATAAATAACACCATCAATTTCACATAAAAATTTCTTCAGTTTTGGGAAGTTCATGATTGTGGACAGAAGTTCTTCAAAATTATCATTTTTACCTAATGCTTAAATGTTATCATTGTAAACAAATATTACAGGTTTTACTTAGATGCAGACTCATTTTATTCATTTCTGAGAAGAAAAGTCTGTTAAAACTCCAACTCTGATTAATAATCGTTTACCTGTCAGTTGTTATTTTAATTAAACAAGAAGTGGGTAGTTTACTTCACAACTCAAAAATTACACAATTGCTTTTCCTCGAGCAGCCACTTACTGCAATGTGTACAGAATATTTAAAAGTCCATGTCCTCAAGGGCTTACAGTTAACAAAATTAATACTTTTTGCTGCTTCATCAAATACTGAGCTTATTCACAATTTTTGTTGCTTCCTAAAGGACATTCTTAATTGAAACTGGCTCACTTATGCATTTATATTTTCTGTAAGGTGATGAATACTTTGCTAATGTCAAAACAGAAAACAAAAGTAAAAAATTGTCTTAATTTTACTGCAAAAATAGTTTGACCATGAACTGCACTTAGAGAGCTGTTGCACTATAATGGAAAAAATAAAATAAAATACTGATAATATCGTGGATATGGAACAACTTGAATTTTCATTGGTGGGGGAATGCAAAATTATCCAACCCCCTTTGGAAAAAGTGCTGCAATTTCTTTTAAAGTTAATTGTATACCTACATAAGACTTACTACCTAAGTAAGAAATTCAAGTCCTAAATATTTACCCGGAGAAATGAAAAATGCATTTTTCTATACAGTGAGTTTTTCATGAATGTTCTTAGCAGTTTTATGAATAGTGATCCAATTCTGTAAACAATCCTAATGGAATACTACTTCACAATAAAAAGAACACATCACTGATAACATGATACAGGGAACAACATGGATAAATCTTAAAAACATTTCAATACTTTTGATATTGAAATATGTTGAGAGAAAGAAGCCAGACACCAAAGAGTACAAGCTATATGAATTTTGCTTATGTGAAATTCTAGAAAAGGGAAAAACTCATGTACAGTGACACAAGATTATTAGATTATTGGCTGTAATCTGAAAGGGGAGATGGGAGAGTAGATTGACTGCAAAGGGGCATGACAGACTTATTTGAAATGATGGGAATTTTTCATGTCTGGACTGTGCTGGTAGTTTCACAAGTATACTCATTTGTCAGTATTCACTGAGCTGTACATTTAAATGGTAATACATTTAATTTTATGTAAATTCTACTTAGTAAAGTTGATATAAAAATTAATATGATTCCCAGTGCCTGCCCATGAAAAAAATAATAATAATATGAAATCACAGCAACCATAGCATATATTTAAAGGAAGGTTATAAAATAAATTATGTTCTAAGATCCTTAAATTATCCTAGAAGAGAGATAAGACTATTGATTATTTTTTAATTATGATAATTTAGGCACTTATGTATTATAATTTCTAAGATAACCATTAAAAGGATAGAAAAGAAGATATTTATTCAAAAATAGTGGAGGGAAAAATAAAACATAGAAATCACAATCAATCCCACAGAAGGCAAGAAAGAAGCCAAGATGGTAAATGAAATTATATTAATTGTAAATCATGAGTTATTCAAATTAATGGAATACTACTAAAAGATAAATATCAAAAAAATTGACTAAAAATAATAAAACAATGACAATTGATGAAATGACAATACAGTCCACCAGAGTTCAATCATATGCTATACACAAGACATATCTATAATAGGATTCAGAAAGGCTTAAAAAAATAAAGGATGGGAAAGCAAAGCAGCAAAAGTAGCTAGTCTGAAGATTAGACACATCATAGTTTTGTTTATATAAAGTTAAATTAGGCAAGACTGAAGTATAGTGATAAAGGAAACAAGCACTGATAGAAAAACTAAAAGAAAAGCAAAAGAATTCTTATTACAAAAATCAGTATAGAGCTCCTTTTAAGGAGGAAGGAGGGTATGGAATCAGGGAATGATTCCAAGGCTAATACTAACAGTGTTTATTTCTTAAACTGGGTAATATTTTTGCTTTGTAATTAGACTTTAAATTCTTTATACATTTACAACACTCTATTGATAATATGTCATAGTTAATACAAATTAATTTCATTTTGAAAGTATAAGTTATCAATTGTTCTAGTACCATTGATTTAAGTAATGAAATTTAAACTTTTTGAGAAATCAAGGAATTGGACTTTTATCTCAGGGTAAAGATACTTTGTTAAACAAAACACAGAAATTAATAGCAGTTAAAGCAAAAATGATGAATTCTACCATAACAGAATAAGGTATAATTTAAAATATGTATTATATTAATTATCTATTGGTAACTAACTAATTGCCACAAATTTAGCAGCTTAACATGACAAATACTTATTACCCTACAGTTTCTGTGGGTCACTGATCTAGGTATGGCTTAGTTGAGTCTTCAAGGAGTTGAAGTGTTCAAGGAGTTGGCTAGAGTTGAGTTCTCATTTGGAGCCTCATATGGGGAATGCTCTGCATACATGCTCACTTAGCTTATTGGAAAATTTCATTTCTTTGCAGCTATGGAACTCAAGGCAACTCATTACTTTAGAGTCATCAAGGACAACAGGACTCTAGAGCAAGTCTGCTTGCAAAAACATAGTCTTATGTAATGTAACATAGTCCTGGGAGTAATATCCCATCACGTTTATCAAATGCTATTAGTTTTTAGCAAGTCACAGTTCTCACCCACGCTCAAGGGGGATAGATTATACATGGGTGTAAACACTGGGAGGTGGGGATCAAGAGGAGGCCACCTTAAAGTTTTTCTGCCATTGTTCTAGCTTGCTAGCTGCTGGAATGTGATATACCAGAAACAGAATGGCTTTCAAAAAGGGGGATTTATTAGGTTGCAAGTTCTATAGCAAGGCTATAAGAAACATCCAATCTAAGGCATCCAGGAAAAACATACCTTGGTTCAAGAAGGCCAATGAAGCTCAGTATTTCTCTCTCAACTGGAAAGGCACATGATGAACATGGTGGGGTCTCCTAACATTCTTTCCTGGCTTTTTGTTTCATGAAGTTCCCCACGGGGCATTTTCCTTCTGCATCTCCAAAGGTTTCTGGCTGTGGGGCTCTGTCTTTTTTCCAAACTGGTTCCCTCTTAATGGACTCCAGTAAGCAACCCCACCTTGAATGGATAGAGACACATCTCCAAGGAAACCATCTAATCAAATGTAACCACTCACAATTGGACACGTCCCATCTCTACGGATAATTAAAAAAAAAAAAAAAAAAAAAAACCCAGCCAGCAATGTTGAATGAGGATTAAAGGAAATGGATTTTCTGGGATTGACCACTGATTCAAACTGGCACAGCCATGCATATTAATTCTGAATTATAATATTAAAATAAATGTCCTTGAACTCACACTCCAAAACACAAATCACAACCTCAATAACACTCCTGACTCTAAACTAGCAATCAGTATCCTCCACAAGCCATCCCTGTGCTTCCTCTGTCATGCTATGCCCCACTGATGGAACTATTACCCTAAATTCTTGTGGTTAGTATTCCTTCTTTAAAAAAAAATAGATTTACCACATTTTAATTTATCTATGTACAGTATTTCCTCTGATTTTGAGTTTAAAAAGGAATTATAAAAATTTTATTTTAAAAAGGTATTATACTATTTAGAGTCCTTCGTTTTCTTTGTTTGTTCAGCATATATTTGCTGTAGCTGCAGTTCATTTATTTTCATTGTTCACAGTGTTTCCCAGTCTGAATACACTGCAATAGAAATATTTTTTGTCTCATTAATGAGACTTAAGTTTTGTCATTGTTATTATAAAAAACTCTAATAAGGCCTTTGCATATGTCTCCTGGAGCTCATGATAGTTCATTTACAATGTATATCCAGACTTGATATTGTTTCAGGGCAAGAACCTCATCAAATTTAACCAGCAAATTTGAATTATTTTCAGAATTTGGAAGGTATATGACCCTCTTATTTGCCACTAATATATAGTTCCAGTTAATAATCAAATTTCCAAACACAATTTTGCTTTCAAATAAGGTAGTTTTGACTTTGTATTCTGTTGTGTTTCAATAATTTTGAATTATTTTATAAAATTCTTTAAAAATGCAAAAACCTATGAAAATGGCATTTTTAACGACAATCAGTCCTGTCTCACAAACATGGCTTGTTGAAGCAGTCCATTGTATAAATAACCAAATCCCTACCAACTAGTCAGAAGATAATATTGATAGGCATCTATTATGGGTAATCGGTGTTTTGTTTACTATATTTCATTAGAAACACATGAACATGGGTTTAAGTAATGAGACTATAAAGTTTGCTTGTTTTTGGAGTGCTTACATGGTGTAGAAAAGTAGTGGAATCGCAGTGCTTTTAGGGTATGATATGGAAGTTTATGTTGAATGAGGTTTTTGACATTTCAGTAAACTTCCAAAGTATTAGTAATATGAGCATTATTAGCATATTTTGTGAGTTTTTCATTAAAATGCTAGTTTGATAGGAGAAATGTTGAAGTGAACCTGAATTTTTATTTGCCAGTAACAACTACTGACTGTGCTCCATTGAAATTCTATTGCTTACTCAAATAGCAGAATTCCCCAATGATACCTCTGTCCCAGTCCATAACTTTTCAGTCTCTTTTAATTAATAAAAGTGTTACCTATCTTATTCAAACTCCCCATCCCTTACACTAGTGCTGTGTAGACTAGGAGTTTCAGGTATCTAGAGAAGGGAAGAGGATACTGTCTCCTTATTCCCCCGATTCTCTTCCTCCCTCACCTCTCAGTTTAGACTACTTTAAAAAAATAGTTTAAAAAAGAGTACTTTGTTTTTTTTTGTTTTCAAACAAAAAGAAAAATATTTTGTTTGTTAAATGACTCCAAGTTGCAGAAGACAGGTTAACTGCAGGTTCCCTTTCAGTTGTTGCTGGCCTTCCAAGTATCTGGTGCCCAAATGCTGACTATTCCATGGGGTCTGTTTGTTAGTTGGAGAATACTGGAGTTCCTCTCCCTACCCAGTCTCATCAAGGGAAAGCTGGCTAACCCATGACTCTCTGTTTCCCTGCCTTCTGCTGTGCTACTAGGGTTCCCCTCACAGTAGGCAATTCTCTTGGGGAAGGAGGCATACAACTAGCAATGTTGCTTAGACATTACAAACACCAGAATGGCCTCAGACCCATGGGAAATGTATGTCTTATCTTTATTTAAAAGACTGGGGATGGGAGCTGTCTCCTGACACTATTTTCAGTTCTGCTATTTCTTTCCTGCCCCCATTTCCCTAATCAAATCTTTCTGCTGTTGTTCAGTGACTCACAATGTGCAGGCAAAAGAAAAGCACCCTTTCTTGACGATCCAATGCCCTGGTCCCCTTCACCCAACCAGAAAGAGGAAGGGTCCTTGCTCCTTTATGAACTCTACATTTGCCCAAAAGAAGTTCTCTCCTCCTCCATGATCTTTCACATTTCTCTTTACCAATGACAAGTCAACTCAGGGCAAATGAGAGTTTCATAAATAGAACTTGTTAAAATCTATCCCTGAAGTTTTAATAATATAGTTCTCAAATACATTTTATTTTAAAAATATAGTCCTATTCTTGGCTCTGCAAGGGTAATTCTCACCTGCCACGCAGCAGATCTGGGTTCATTTTCTGAACCATGCAAATCCCACCCCCCACCTAAAAAAAAAAAAAAAAAGAAAAAATTTTTTATATATATTATATATATGATATATAATATAGTATATATAATACAACATATATTTTTATATATACTATATAGTCAAATATATAATATATATTATATATTATAAATATATATTCCTATTCTTTAAATATCGGAAACATAAAAATACTTCTTAATAACTCTTAGAAATTTATTTAATATCATTAAATATGCAGAAGTAATTGATAAGGTAACTATTTATATCATAAGAAAAATTAAGATTCCCTCTGGCCAAAAAAAAAAATCTGTAGACTCCATTAACAATGAAAGAGTTTTATTGGGCAATATTTGCTTGAATTTAGTTAACTTTACTTTTTAAAACAAATTTTAAATGGGAAGACAGTTCTGTTTCATTGCATTAGCATATCAATATATAAATATATGAATACATAAGATGTACCCAAAATAAATTTTCATTCTGAATAGAAAGTTTTTAAAAACATATAAAATATAAATTATCCATCCACTTGTTTTCTTATCAAGTATTTCAGTAACTAGAATGACACCATACAGAGGAATATTCTGAAAAAAATTCATAGCTTGGGGAATATAAGTTAATAGGCTTATTGTCAAGAAAACCAAATAGGTGAAAATGGCCTAATGTCAACATTAAAGGTTATCTAACAATATTTTATAGTATAAACCGTAAAAGAGTCAAACTAACCTTAATAACAACTACCTAACAACTTAATGCAACATTTTTTTTGCCTTCATTTCCTTTCCAACCACACATCCATATGCATAAACATAATATCAAGACTCTCTTCGTTCAAGAAATTTCCTGGGCTCACCCTCAGCTAACATCCTATATTTAATGAGTGAGTACAGAGTTCCGAATCTGAAAGTCAGGTTGCTTGAGAGGTCTGAGGCTAAAAAAGAAGGGTGAATAATGAAGATGGAAAATGTTTTCAAAGCTGTATCATGGTTGACTTCACTCACAGCTATCAAACTGTTTTGTTGTTCTATTTTGCATTGTGATTTTTATTTGAGCTTGAGGGTTTTTCCTGTTTTTGGAAAACAGTGTGGTAAAAAGCAAACAGAAGATCTGCATTAAGTCAACCTTCACTTCAGAATTGCAGAGGTCTTAATTTTCTAGAAAACCTCAGAATTTTTCAAATCCTCAAGGAAAACACATGGCGGAGAGCGTTCACTGGAGAAAAGTACTTCTTAGCCTTGAGTCTTCTCCATTTAGTCAGATTATTTAATATTTGCTGAGAGCTGTCTTTCTCAAGTTTATATATAACATTAGAAACAAAATTTAAAATAGCAAACTAGCTTAAAACTATACAAACAGGAAATACTTTATAGCAAGGGCTCCAAAGAAACATTAAGTTCTCAAAGATTTAGCTTTGGTACAGTTTCTAAAAACAAAAAACATTCATGAAATTGATGTAACTATGATGTAGGGCAAGCACCTACAGACTGCAAACTCTCTCTTGGGTCCTTTTAGAGCATAGTTAGCTGATTTAATGTCATTTTCTCTTTTCCTGTTGGTTCTACTGGGGCCCAGATATAAGCAACATGAACTGTGTCACTTGTGACCTTTCTGTGATGAAGAAAAGCTTTTGCCTGTTGTCTCCTGAGTGTGGGAGGATAGAAGGCTTGTCTGGGAAATCCTTCTGCAGTGATACCTAATTTTCACTAGGCATATAATTGGAGGTGACAAGTTAATTCTAAAAACAATGTGCCAAAATTTATATGAAAATATAAACAGCAAATCTGAGAATAAATTCTTTAGTTCAAAGAGACTGTAGTTGAACTATCATGAATTAGCTATCATTGTTATTCTTTAGGTTTCTATAAACTATATGGATTTTTTTCCCTACAAATCTTGGATTTTCTCTAATTTTACTCAAGATTATGATAGCTGCATAACTTAGGATTTTCCAGCAACTAAAACTTTTGCTCTATTTCCCTAAACTATTCCAAATAGTGTTTGGATTTCAATGGCAATAGCTTTTCCATACACTGCATACAAATTGTATCATTCTTACTTAACCAAGGTTGGTTTGTGGGTTTTTTTGGGGGGGCGGGGGGCGATTATAACTTTCTGTGTTAGTATAAAAGTTCTTTCTCTAGTAATCTCCATCTTAAAAATCGGATATATCCAATGACCAAAGGAGAACTCTGCTGCCAAAGTCCTCACAAGCGCAGGGCCCGCCACTTGTCCAAGGGGCCAGCACTGGAGATGTATTTGACCCCGCAACCATCCGGGATGAGGCGCTTCTCTGCCACCATGCGTTCAAATCCATCGGCATCAAACTTGGTAAAGCCCCACTTCTTTGAGATATGAATCTTCTGGCGTCCAGGGAACTTGAACTTGGCCCTGCGTAGGGCCTCAATCACGTGCTCCTTGTTCTGAAGCTTGGTGCGTATGGACATGATGACCTGGCCAACACGGACCCTGGCCACAATACCTTGGGGCTTCCCAAAGGCACCTCGCATACCTGTCTGGAGCCTGTCGGCCCCTGCACAGGACAACATCTTGTTGATGCGGATGACGTGGAATGGGTGGAGTCGCACTCGGATGTGAAAGCCATCTTTGCCACAAGTTTTCACCATGTACTTGTTGGCACAAATACGGGCGGCCTCCAGGCCTTCGGAGGACAGCTGCTCATATTCACCAGACACCATGTGACCACACAGCGGGAACTCATCCACCCTTGCCTTCTTCCGACCCAGGTCAAAGATGCGGATCTTGGCATCCGGAACCCCTCGGCAGAACCGAGACCTTGGGTACGGCTTGTTCTTACAATACCGGTAACACCGCGCTGGACGGCGGCCCATCGCAGCTCCACAATCCTCGGCGGCACCCGAAAGCGAAAGTGGCCCTCCCACGCCTGCGCACTTCTCATATATATGTGTTCCCTCTACCTGCAGGGAACCATCGAGTCCTGAGGGCGGCTTGCCGACTCTCAGGACCTCCCAACCATAGAGGCAGGGGCTCTCTACGCCTGCGCGCCCGCTCGACCTCGCACATGCGCAGAACAGGGATCGCCTGACTGTGGCCCAGTGAGCTGCAAACTGAGGAGTCAGGCAGGTAGCCTGTTTTCCTGTGGCCATCTTGGGTGTGGAGTTTTTGCCATAATCTTTGCCTTGATTATAAAATATGCATTTTCCACAGTTTAAAGAAAGAAAGCCCTACCCAGCTTTTTGTGTCAGGTGTAGCAGAAGGGTCGATTGCTCAGCGTTCATGTCTCCCCTCAGCATTTGCAGACCAGCTGCTTCTCATGAAGAACACGTGGCTGCCTTTCCTGGGCAAAGTGGTTTCTTGTCATTAGTTCCGTGGGAAGGCTTAGGAAGAGATGAGAATAAGGGATAAAAGAGATGAGAAGAGAGGGATAAAATGGAGATGCCTGTTGTACATATTGCTTAATATATATATACATACATATATATATATATATATATATATATATATTACTATCAAAATGGCATCCTAGATTGAAATGACAACTGAATTTTTTAACCTCAGGCTGTTTACATTTTTTCAAATGTTAACTACTGCTGGGAAGAGTAACTATTATGCTTTATTAACCTTTTAATAGGTTATTCCTTCTGATAATGGATGTTTTAAAAATGTGATGACGATAAACAGAGTCGAAAAGGATGGAGAAGACAGAACAAAAGAGTTTACATATAGCCTATAAATTCTGCTTGCATTTTTCTAACTACATTTCTTTGTGCTATTTCACAAACTCATGTCATCATGGAGCTAAATCCTTCCATTGTGAATATATTCTGCCAATGCTTTTTCCCTAACAGAGGAAAAAAAAAACCAAAATGTTGCCCTTCCTTAACAGTGAGTAGGTATTGCAAAATACCTATATTAGGATAGAAAAATTAAAACTTCCAGTGTAGAAGAGGGCTTTGCCGCATTACATAGAAACTCATTTACTTTCTCTTTCTTCAGATAGTGCTTGAGTGTTTATTACGTGCCTGAATATGAAATTAAAGCAGCAAGTGACATTGTATTGTTCTTACTAAGCATATGGGTTTTTGATAATGTGCAAATAATGTACTAGCATAAAATTTTTAAGTACAAATATGCTGAAAAGGAAAAGCAAAGTGAGCCCTGAGAGCCTGGCATAAGGCCTTGACCTAGAGAGAGGAATGCACAGAAAAGACTTTATCAGGAAAGAGAGTCCATGTAGAGACCGTGGCAAATGCAGAGGCCGTGAAACGGGCAGGGATATGCTGCATATAAGGAACTAGACTAAGGGCAGTAGGTCTGTAGCTTCATAAAAGTAGGAGGGGGTGAGGGACATAATGTGATCCTCTGGAAGGGAATGGCCAGTGTGTATGTGTGAGGGGAGCATTTCATATCGAGCAAGGCCCATTTTACCTAGTTAGGGAATCTGATTTTTAATAAATGGCCATTGAAGAGCGTCACACAGTTTTATCACTCTGATTAAAGAATGTTAAATAGGCTGGAAAGAGTCAAAGAATAGCTACAAGGAGTCCAGGCATTTAGAAAGACTGCAATATTGCAGAAAAGGGATGAGGATAACTAGAAATTTCTCCTAATGTCTTTTATTTTGTAGACATACTTGTATGATTTTTCAACACTTCATGTCCAGACTCTATCACAGTGCCTGGGAAGAGGAGTCTGTGGGGTGAAAGAAATATCTCCAACCATAGCTCAGGTACATGAACCCTACCTGCCTAGACCTTGCTTTGTGTTTCCAGAACCCTAGAATCCTTTGATTGGCAGATCCTGAGTGCGTGTCAGGGTCTGTCTACAAAAGCCTCTATTGTTAATCTGAAGGGTGGCCAATCCTGTTTTGTCTGGGACTGTACCAGTTTTAGCACCGAAATCCCACTCCTTAATCACAGGCAAACTAGGAAGGTTGGCTACCCTACCACATTTGTGCAAGAGGCAGGATAGAGTGAGAGAATGGGAAGAGAAGTGCGGAGGGCCACAGACTGGGATCCTCCATTAAACTCCTTTCCCCAGGCCCACAGTCATTTGAGAAGAGCCTATGGAAAATACATGAGACATACCATTCTACTTAAATCTTAACAGAAAAGCATTCTCCTCGATCAATTCCAGAATTTTGAGTGTTCTCCCACATTCCTACTTCTGCCACCACTATACATGTCATGATAGGCAAATCTTACAAAAGTATAAAATGTGTCTGCCTTAAATTAGCTTGAAATGTGGTTGGGAAGATGATACATGGGAAACAATTTAGATTTTTCTCATTTGCTGAATTTATTACTTTGATAAATGCAAAATTTATTACTTTGATAAAGGCTGGCAAAGAGAGACACTAGTATCATGAAATTGAAATGGCTTATAGAATGGCTAGAACGTATTTGGTGGAGGTGAGAAAGAAGGTATGGGTGGGAATGAGGCAGCGACATAAGATGGTTGGGATCTACAAGGACAAGGCCTGTGTCTCTGCAGTTCACTGTTTTGTCCCCTGCTTTTGGCAAATTGTGTGGCTCATAGAACACAATAAACATTTGAATGAGTACACCTACTACTGAGGTGTAATAGTGTGGTGGTACATTTTTAATAACCTGCTTAATGGGGAGAAAATACATGATTTGTAGTGTTTGCTGACTTTTGTGGTGTAAATACTCCCTCCATGGTGAATTTCAATCTACCAATGTGATCTTACTCGATCTGAAGACAGGAGAACATGAACACAATTTGCTCTTGTAAGCCAGTCGTTAGCTGGCTCCAGCATACCATTTGGCAGTGTGTACAAAGAAAAAGAGAAAAGACAAACTTGGCTAAAGTTAATAATTCATGTTCTGGAATAAAAAATTTGGAGATCTGCAAGGAGGCATCATTTTCTAAGCGCCCTTGGAAAGCAGACAGGTACATGTGTTTAGACTTGATGATGCAGCTTTGACTGTGAAGAAGGCTTTCCTCCATGGTTTCTCTCTTCTGTTCCACAGCCCCTATGTAAGAGATCCACATTATTCTGTACTTATTGATCAGTTGTGCATCAAGGCAGCCTTTAATTACCTGGAGTTAACACTACACAAAGTTAAAAATACAATCAAATTCCCTGAATCTTCTGTCTTTATGCAAAGATTGGGGGGAAAAAACAGTTCTACATGTCAGTACAATGCAGCTCTTCGTTTTCTTCAAGTATAACACATTTTAAACATTTTACAAAGAGCTAAACCTGACTTTTCTTCAAGAGCAGGCTCTAGAGTCTACTGCATTGACTGACTGACATGCACCCGTATACCCTCTCCTGCTGCTGGCAGCATTTGCATTGTTGATCACTCAGTCATTACGGAATGCTCCCTCACGCTTGTTGTGTGACAATACGCTGTGATTCTGATGTCCTGTTCCCATTTGGGCTCTCAGTAAGGCATGAAGCCTCCACTGATGATGAAGTCATTTTCATTCGCATTTCTGAATAACTTTACAATACTTTTGAAAGTTTAGCTTAGCAATTTGACTATATTTTCCTAGTTTTGTGTTGAATGTGAAAGAAACATGGTACGACTGGCCTTATATCTTCCAAGTTAGCAGATTGTACCTATTGTCATGGCTGATGGATGGTCAGACTGCTTGTTTCTTGCTTGCCTTGGTTCACAATGGTCCTGTCAAATTACTTTCATTCCTCAGTCCTAGGGATCTAATGCATTTTCTTTTTTGGCTATTTTCTATATTCTTATTACCCCTCTTTGAGAATGCACTTTTCACTTTGGATGTAGCAAGTGAGCACGTTCAGTGCTTTTTGCTTTGGTGGCCAGATGAGTTCCTCCAAAATGATTGATATTTAGCCTTGTTCCAGAAAGATGGAACAATGTAGGTAAGGGCTAAATCAGGGAGGGACAGCACATAAATATGCTCATTAGAATTTGATTGGTTTAGTTTGTAAAATTTCAATTTACATATTTAGGCTTAATATTTGCACAAGACATATAAATCATTAATTTTTCATATGAATAATTGATGTGTAGTTTCATGAATTTGAATACTTAAGTAATATTATAATAAAAATGATTTGAATAGAAACAGTATATACATTTTTCCTCTCTCTCTCTCTTAAAAGGACTTAGTCCTCTCTGTGAGTTTGATAAATACTGATCCTGATCTGAAGTTAGGGAGCTGTGTGTGTGTGTGTATGTAGCTTGCCCTTCCATGCATTACGTGCATGGGCTTCCTGACCTTCAGAACCAAATCCATGTCCATTTATGTAAAAGCTACAATGATAAGGAAATGTTATTTTCTCCCTACTGCCCAAGCTGCTTGCCAATAATATGTAGTTCATGTGGTTTACTAGGTTTACAGAGACCCATGAAAAAAATACTGAGATATTTATATTACAACCATTTATATTACAGTTGTATTTCAGATTAAATGAATCTTGTATGTTTAATGGATGTCCCTTTATCCACTGAATAGAGCTTCTTTATGAATGTGAGAAATCAACCTTAGTAATTAAGAAACTGCCAATTATGAGACCGCTATTCCAATCAATAAAGCACTGATTTTGGTAGGCTTTTAAAAAAGCTTTGCCTCATGTGTGAAACACTTTCATCCATTAGCCTTTTGGTTTTCCCCATGGCAGCAAATGCTGAGGATTAGATCAGAGAAAGAGAGAGAAAAAAAAACAGTCAAGTATGTTTGGCTGAACTCACTGTAGGATGTCACACTGTTGGCATCACATGGTGAACTACTGCTTTATTGATCTGTAATCAATAAAGAATTTTTGTAATTCTAATAATAAAGAATTTGGCCTTGCCAAAAGAGAAGCCTGGTCATTTCCCTTAGGTTCTGGGAAGTAATCTCTACTGTCTTTGTTTTTGGACCTTGGGTCATACTGGATGGTCTAACAATGTGATTTAGGCTGGGGTTTGGCCACACCCACTTAGTTTTAGGATAGGGACTGGCCAAACCATAAAGACCAATAATGTAATGTAATGTGGGGGGTTTGGGCCAAGCAGTTTCAATCTGGAGACTGACATCAACTATGGAAATTGGCCACAAAACAAGTTTCAACGAAATTTTAAAACATGGAAATCATAAAATGTATATTCTCCAACCATAATGGAATGAAGCTAGAAATCAATAACAGGGAGAAATAGAAAATTAAAAAAATGTGGAAATTAAAGAGCGTACTCTTAAGGAACCACAGTGTTAAAGAAGAAATAAGAAGCAAATTAGGAAATATCTTGAGGCAAATGAAAATGAAAATACAGCATATCAAAATGTATAGGATGTAGTAAAGGCAGTGCTGAAATTTATAGCTTTAAATGCTTACATTAGAAAAGAAGAAGGATTTCAAATCAGAAAATTAAACCCAAAGCAAGCAGAAGGAAGGAAATAAAGAAAGAAAAATCACTTTTCAGTCACACAAATCAGTATAATAATGTCATATACTCTTAAAATTGTTGTCAATATGAGAAAAACCTTGTTTTCAGGTATCACCTGTAATATTTAATTTGCAATGACTATTTTCAACTATTAATGGACAACACTCAGGAACCTCTTCACAAATGATATCCTCATTTCACCTCACAAGTGTCGATTTTGTGCATCTCTTCCGATCTTCGAATTTAGTGACAATCATACCAGAGGTTGAATTGGCCACAATGGAAGTGTATGCACTATGGAAATTGGCATCACATATCAGTTCTTTGACTTATATTTTTCTAGAAAACCAGTTATTAAATATGAACCAGCACACATTAGTAATACCTCCTCACAGTTACATGGTTTCTTCATTGGTGTGAGTGCTTTATATCAAGTCAAACAGAAATCTAAGTCTGTTTCTAATGGGCAAATAATTCATTATTTTCATTGATTGGATTATAAAGTCTGAGAATCTATTTATATCTTCAATTAAAATCCCTCTTCCTCTTAAATAATTAAAGCTGTTGATAGGATCTGAATTTGTTTTGGCAACAGTTTGGCTCTTGATTAGATAGTATTTTCTGTTCATACTATTCATCCCTATTGCACGTGTTTTATAATCCACCTGTTTTTACCAGTTTTCTCTATTGTTTAATAAATCAATTTAAAAGTATTGCCAAATGGAATATCTATAATTTTTCACTTGTTTTATGGAAATGTTCAAAAAATGTCTTTCCAAATTGTAGTTACAATGGTATATTTCAGCTTTATTAAATTTTAAACAAACAACTCTTTGGCTCCATATCTTTGTGTTACAATGCTGAATGAGTCAGCACAGGGAGTATTCAGAGTACTCTTGGAAGTAATTCTAACACCAGAACAATTAGCAAGAATTTATTCATACATTGAAGTGACTGCAAACCAAATAAACATTCCTCACGAAGCCCAAACTAAATGTATCCTCTAATTACTCTAAGGCCACCTGACATTAGGGAAATGGTGAGGTAAGGTAATCAAAGTGCAAAAGAGATTGCAAATTTCAGAAAAGCAATGAGTGAGCTCACTGCGTGACCCATCCCAGGACCTTGGAAGGGGCCTATGCAAGTGAAGTTCCCTGAATCTGACGCTTCCTTAGGTTTATTCGTGGTAATTATACTTCTAGCAGGGGATATCATTTTCTACTTCTTAGTGTCCGTTTTCATTTTTGCCTTTCTAAGTGGAATTCCTGTCTCATTTATTTTCTACAGTCCAATGTGTTAGGGAGGGCTCTGTGGCTGGAATCATGAAGTCACTCCAGGACGAGAGGTGAACCATTACAATCAAGGTCCTTGCGCAGCAAACATCTATTCACGGACATCTAACCACCCGCTGCTCAACCCACTAGCATAATAATCCTTTGTTTAATGTGCCGCCCCTTTCATCACCTGACCCCTGCCCTTAAAAACTGCACTCGCCAAATCCCGGGCGCGAACTCACCTCATTCCCTTTTGGGTTCGGTGAGCTCTGCCTGAGAGCGCAGCCAATAAAGCACACTCATTTGCAATCCTTTCGTCTACTTTCCTTTCTCTCAATTACCTCATATCTTAAAACCTTTCACAATGTCTTCATAATCTTCCAACAATATTTTTATTGAAACTGCTCTCAAATCCCTTACTCACTAAAATTTAGATTATAGTTTCAAATAAAATTTTCCACACCCAAGGTTTCCAAGATCAAAGCTTTATGATAAGAGAATTGAACATTAATGATATAATTTCAAGCAACAAATAATCAGGAAAATTATTTTTCATGCATGGGATTATATAGGTGCCTCTAAAATCATAACTTACATCTTAATTAGCTGGGGGAATATATTTTTGGTGCTGAACACTTACCAAAATTTCTTATAAAAAACTGATTCCAGAGGGATCAATAATTAAAATGTTATATTCAAATAAAACTTCTGCAGGATTAAAATAAATAAATTCACATATATGTATGCTTCTGTTTTCACATACACACGCATGTATTATGGCTATGTGTTGTAGAGATTCCATAGAAAAAATAAAAATGGAATTTGAGTTATATATTAATGCATTACACTCCACTACACACTTAGTGGTGTTAAAACAATACCATGGTTTTGGTTGTTGATTATCAATAACTTTCAAAGAAAGATCTGGAGAATATGTCTGCAGTTGGGCTTTGAATAGCTTCAACGTAATCCTGGTGATCTAGAAGGCCATGCACATGTACATGCTATGCTCATTGTTAGGAAATTCCTCCTGAGGCTATAATCTCTTGCCTGTGACTAACGTGGAGGCCCTGTACAAGCAGAAATTGAAGCCCAAGACAGAGTGCTAAGCTGCTAGAGCACTGAAGGCATGCCACAACACGCACAAAGACCATCAGCAAAGAGTGGAACAATTATTGGTTCAAAGTAGATAAAGAAATATCTGTCCAGGTATTATATCCTTTAATCCTCATTCAAAATTGTTAGGTTGGGTCTTTCTGACTGCATCCATGGAGATGTGACCCACCCAATTGTAGGTGGTAACTTTTGATTGGATGGTTTCCATGGAGATGTGTCTCTACCCATTCAAGGTTGGGTTACTTACTGGAGTACTTTAAGAGGGAAACCATTTTGAAAAAGCTTCAGAGCCAAGGGATCCCACATAGCCAGAAACCTTTAGAGATAAAGAAGGAACATTACCCTGGGGGAGCTTCATGAAACAAAAAGCCAGGAGAGAAAGCTACCAGATGTTCCCATGTAACTTCCCAACTGAGAGAGAAACCCTGAATTTCATCAGCCCATTTCTCTGGATGCTTTAGTTTGGACATTTTCATAGCCTCAAAACTGTAAATTTGCAACGTACTTAATTCCCTTTTTCAAAAGCCGTTCCATTTCTAGTATAGTGCATTCCAGCAGCTTACAAACTAGAACACTGCATAATAAAGACTTTATAGAATTATTCCATGAAAGTCCCTAACATACACACATATGCAGAGACACCATATTTGTATGCATTAAAAACTGTTGAAAGGATATAAAATACTGATTATATCAGTGGATTACAGCTGCAGCAGGATATCAAAGAGTAAGGTTTCAATTTCCTCCAAGCAAATACCGTGAAATGGGTTGGCTTAAAGAGTGGGAATTTATTATCTTACAGTTTTGAAGGCATGAAAATGTCCAAATGAGGTCATCATCCAAGCAATGTTTTCTTCCTGACAACCAGCTATTGGCAATGTTCGGGTCCTCTGTCACTTGGCAAGGCACATGGTGGCATCTCCTGGAATCTCCCTTCTCTTCCAGCTTTTGTTGATTTCAGCTTCCCGAGTCTGTGGCTTTCTCACTTACAGTCTGTATTTATTCTGTTTATAAAGGACCCAGTAATAGGATTAAACCCCATCCTGGCTGAGGTAGCCTCATGAAAATGTTCTGCTTAGTATGTGTTCACACCCACAGGAATGGATTAAGTATAAGAGCTTATATTTCTGGAGTACACACAGTTTCAAACCACCACAGGTAACAACAAACGAGGGGCAGGGGATTTGATCTAGGGTTGCCACGTGATATTATTTAAAAAGTCCGGATTTCAGCAAAAAATTGTGGATAAGCAAGAAATAGATAAGTATGGCCTGTAGAGAGGGAAAATACCAATAATATAAACTGCACCTGAGGAAATCCAGATGCTGTTCTAACTAAACAAAGAATTTTATAAATATGTTCAAAGAATTAAAGGAAACAATATCTAAAAAATTAAAGTTGAGTATGAGATGATCTCACCACATACACACATATGTATAAATATAGGTAACATAATTGCATGTAGATTAGAATTATACATATAAATACACATATAAATTTAAATTAGACATTTAAATAGATCTATATTTATGATATACTTATATTTTATGAAGAACAATTCATATAATAAATATTCTTATTGTAGTACAATTGTGGAAGAATGTATATGTGTGTTTGTAAATGTATATTTGTGTGAATGTGTATATATTTGCATGCACTAAAACTTTTGAAAAGATGCAAAATGCCCATTTTATTCATGGATATAATTGCCCATAAAAATAGTATTTTGGGATAGTATTCTGAAATTAAACAGAATTTTGAAGAATTCTTGCCGTTGCTGATTTTGTTCAGGCTCATTCTTTCCTAGAAATAAGTGTCAAAGTTTTCTATTTTCTTTGAGTAATCTTTAAATAGTAAACATGGATTGAATTAATCTAAGTAAATCCTTTAGAGATGTAAGCAATGTTAAAGAAATAAATTATTAATGGCCAATTTAGGTTAGTGTGCAATATTCTTAAGCAACTCTTACAAATCCTCTAATGGAACTCTTACTAATTGTAAACAAAATCTACCCAAACATATCAGGATAAGTTTTATCCACAAAACATCATATTCAGAGGATATAACACTTGATGTGTTAGGTGTTGCAGCATTAAAATATCGTACAAGTTATGTGCAGAGCTGAAACAATCAGTTAAAGTCATTAAATTATTATGAAACTGTTAAATGCATCCTTCAAATGCATAGTAAAAATATTTAGTTAAAAATCTGTAAAGTCATGAGTATTTTGACATACTAGGTTTTAATTCTCATCATTGATCCAGCACTGCATTCCCAACTCATTTTTGCTCCTTGATGTATATAGTTTCATCAGCCAGGAAAATGACTTATAGGAAGGATTTCACTGGCATCAAGCTTTACAGGTTCTTTCCCAATTTCCCAATTACAGCAGTGGTAGTTCCTCATCCAATCAGTGGCACAGTGAATCAAACACTATCTCTAGAGCACAGCTACATAGATCTGTCAGCCCCAAACTTGTTAAATCTCAGTGTGCTGAATATTATTTACTTCTCTATTTTTAAACCAAAGTCTCCAGTTTCAATGAAAATTAAAAGTAAGAAAAAACTAAGATGCTTTTTACCTAATTTAGTCAACAGGCAGAATAGCTTTTACATTTTGAAAGAGTAGAAGAATAATGCTACTAAATTAATGCTATGCCTATGTCGTGACAACAGAAGTATTGTCATAGCATCTCTGAAAATCCAATTACTTTTCATGTCAGTTAACTCTGTGTAGATCAAATTAAAATTAAAAAAAAATTAAATGGAATTAAAATGATTCAGTCAACTAATCGACAAAGGTCTACTGACTGACAAATGCCCAATTCTACTCTACCATATGTCAGATGTGTGGGAGGATAAAATAAGAAATAGATGTGGGGAAATTTAATTTGAGAGATAAGACGTCTGCACTTGAAAGAATTACTAAAACATCAAGAAACACTATGATAATTACAACGTAATTGGTATACACAATTAGAGTGTAAAATGGAAGAAAGTAATAACTCCTTTAAGTTTAGAGGTAAAATAAAACGTTATGGAAAAGATCCCCATAATGAATCTAGACATGGTCCTTTTTTTGCTTCTTCAAAGATGTCCCATCTGAGTAATATTTTACAGGAAAGTTGTTTTATAATCTTTTGTATTTCCAGAGTCCTCCCTCTTTTTTACTGTTCTGTTCCAGGACCTTATAACCTGCCAGAATGGACAAGGTCCTCTCTTATGACAGAAGAGCTTAGAAAGATGTCTTAATATCAATCACCATTGAGGCACACAGATTGGAGTTTTAACATAGTTTAATAATGAGCGATTGTTCACACACACAAATACTCACCTCTATCCAATTGCCTCCTTCCAATCAACAACCACCCTCTGGCAAAGGTAAGCATTACCTTAACTTAGTTTCTGGGAACCTCAGGTTGGAGACTTTTAACAAGACCTGGCTCTATTAAGAAGAAATATGAAATTCAGCTTATCTTGTAGGTTATATTTTCCCAGAGAGCAAATATATGTTATGTTCGAGCCTTTTTTGTAGTTTCTGGAGCCACATTTGCTAATAAATATTACTTTCTTTGTTTGACAGGTTTGAGGGTCTGAGGCCAAGCATATATTTTTCCATTTCAGCATATCAGCTCTAAACTACTGCTTATGATCTTTGGTCCTGCCCAAATAAACAAACCTCAAGAAGTTTGGCTTTAAGTTCAACTCAGATATCTCCAGGGAGGAATATTTTGGATAAATAATCACACTAGAGTATTATCTGACCGTAACTTCACAGAGACATTATTTCCCACATTTACAAGTCAACCTACTCCTCTAGTTATGCTCCTTTTTGTCAGCAATCTGTTTATAAAAATTGAATACATCATTACAATATTGGCACTTCTATTTTTCATGGGATTCACATCATTATGTTTGTTATTTTATCATGTTGATGTGATACTAGCAACTCATAATTATTTTAATCATTATTAATAATTTAAAATAATATCCTATATAGTCTAATGAGGAGTATAAAGAGTGATCTCCCTTTGAGACTAAGATTCTCTCCAATGTTGTTTAGGTCCATGCTGGTCATATGAGGTGACAGGGATAAGAGAGAGAACAAGGTTGTCTGGACATGGTAGTGCTACACAATTGAGAAATATATTAGCAGATCTAAAATCAAATCAGGAGAAGTAATTCGTTTTTAACCTTGTTAATAGGATAAGTCTTACTGACTAAGAAGATTCAATTGGACATTTGGGAAATTGAAGTGCAAAGGACTTTCAACAAGCAAATGACAAAGGAAGGAAGCATGTTAGAGTTAAGATGCCTGTTCATCAGTGGGCAAGTTCTAAGGTGAAAGACATAAGGAAGTGTTTGAGAAAAGAACATAGTACAGTGGCTATAGGAGATCTTAATCTTGACAAATGGGAGCTTTGTGTAAGAGAAAGAGAAATACCCAGAGCTAAGGAACTTGTTTAAGAACTGTGATATATTTCAGGTTCAAAGACGACATTTGATCTTTTAATGGTGTTCTTTAAAAATTGTCCTTAAAAATCATCCTTAATAAATTAATAAATTAGCATATTTCCCACTTTAAGTACAAAAAATAGACAAAACTAATCTGTGCACTTAGAAGTTAAGGTAATGCTTACCTTTGCCAGAGGGTGGTTGTTGACTGGAAGGAGGCAGGAGGGTACTTCTGGGGCTGGTAATTTATGTTGTATTTCTTGTTCTGGGTGCGGTTATAGGAAGTGTGCTATTTGTGAAAAATTCATTTTTATGTTTACTAGATGTGCGCTTATACTTTAATAATAAATCTTTCAAAGTAAGAAATCATCATATTTAAAAGAAAAGTCACCTCTGTAGTGTGTCTGCCTTAAGTAAACAGTTTTTCTATTAGGTCAAGTCCTGAGAGAAGAGGGCATTGGAAGTAGCTGACTAGTTTACAGAGAGAGAGTGCACCTCCCTCAGTCCTCCCCAGCTCACCTCTATACTTCATCTTAAATTAACATTCTCAACATCTAAATAATCACTTAGGGAGGGAAAGCTGTATTATCCTGTGTTGGAGGATGATGTCGATAAATGAAAGGTAATAATGATGTTGATGCTTCTCCATTCATGTGTTTTTTCATTTGCTAACGCTGTTGGAAATGCAATATACCAGAAATGGAACAGCTTTTATAAAGGGAATTTATTAAGTTACAAGTTTACAGTTCTAAGACCATAAAAATGTACAAACTAAGGCTTCCAGGGAAAATACCTTGACTTAAGGAAGGCTGATGTCCATCACATGGAAAGATATGTGGCTGGCATCTGCTGGTTCTTGTTCCTGGTTCCATTGCTTCCAACTTCTGATGTCAGTGGTTTCCTCTTTAAGCGTCTGTGGGCCTTCATTTATCTCTTCTGGTACACAGCTTTGGGTTCTGGCTTGCGTAGCATCTCATGGGAAGCATAGGTCAACATCTGCTGGGTTCTGCATCTCCAAATGTCCCTGTCTAAGCTTTTGCACACCAAGCATCTCCAAATGTCTGCATCTCTGTGGGTTCTGAAGCATCTGTTTTCTCCAAAATGTCTCCTCTTTTAAAAGACTCCACCAAACTAATCAAGACCCATCCTGAATGGGTGGAGTCACATCTCCATCTAAGTAAAGGCCAAGCCCACTAGTGAGTGGGTCAATCTCCATGGAAGCAATTCAATCAAAGGATTTACACCCTACAATATTGAATCAGGATTAAAGGACATGGCTTTTCTGGAGTGCACAACACTTTCAAACCAGCACACATAACATGCAAAGATAAGATATCTTCTTAGACTAGTCATCTTTCTCAAAATAGATCTGGCCAGCAGTCTACATTTGCAACACCAGTTGGATGAGAAAGTGAATGTTCTTTCCCTCCAGATCACATTGTTGTTATGATGGTGGTGTGGTGGTGGTTGCTTTTAATCAGGGATACACTGAATGATCAAATTTTACTTGCAGCTGTGTTGTGTACCCAATGTCTGAACTCTATTCATTGCAGTGAAGCTCTCATTGGTCTCTGTTTCTCAAGTGCTATTTCATCAGAAGTGAGATGCATCTTTTTCATGAGCTAATTTACTCCTATGTTCAAGTAGGATGCTCCAGTAGTTATGGTCTTAAATATTGTCATGGTCAGGTTCATGTGTCAACTTGGCCAAGTGGTGGTACCTGTTTGTCTGGTTGGGCAAGTGCTGGGCTGTCTGTTGCAATGAGGATATTTCATAGAATTAGATCATGATCACATCAAATGCATCCACAGCTGATTCCATTTGTAATCAGCCAAGGGGAGTGTCTTCTGCAATGAGTGATGCTCAATCTAATCACTGGAAGCCTTTTAAGGAGGATTCAGAATAGGCAGGCTCTCTTCCTGCATTGGATGGCAAGCCTTTCCTGTGGAGTTGGTCCCAGATCCTCCATCAGAATTGTCAGCCTCACAGCCTGCCCTGCAGATTTTGGACTCTGCATTTCTGTGGTCACATGAGACACTTTTATAAATTTTATATTTGCGAGTGTTCCCTATCGATTCTGTTTCTCTAGAGAACCCTAACTAATACATCTTGGTACCAGGAGTGGTTCTTAAGAAACAGAATCTTAAAAATGAGTTTTTATGAATGGTTTTCTACTCCGATTGGACTCGAAGGCACTAAGGACTCTGATTCCCATAATCAGAATGACACTGCCAGTCCATGGAGTGAGTTGGCAAAAGAGATAGTCAAAATATCACCACTCGATTCTCCTAATGCTTCATTTGTATGAAGCCAGTCTCTGGGGGATAATGTTTTTGACACCTTTACATAGATTTGTGGAAATAAGAGGTATAGAGATGTTGGCTGGTTGTTGTTAGATACATTGGCTACATTAAGGAGTGAAAATGATGGGCTTAAGGCTTCAAATGAGATGCTTAAGTGCCATCTGACAGAAGTAGAAGCTGCTATGAGTATCCTGAAGGAAAATTTTATTTCCTGTAGCTGTACACTTGAGATCTGTGAAAATCAAACTCAGAATCTTATTGTTAGAGTAGCAACTTTACAACATAAACTGAAATCTCAATGTTGCATGGTATCTGCCATTAAAGTGAGGGCATTTATTGGAAGGGAGTGGGACCCTGAAAAATGGGAAGGTGATATAAGGAATGATAATGATGTCGGGGGTGAGGTTGAAACACTAGGTCATGCTAAGTCTTCTCTAGATAACCCTGTAATAGTCTGCCTTGAGGACCTAGCCACCCCATCTCAAGCCTGACTTGAGGAGTTGGCCACCCAACTTCGTCCTGAAGGGATTAGCCCTAGAGTGATTAATCCTGTTTCACCAAATAAAACTGCAAATGAATGCCTTGAAGCAAATGGCTTAGAAGATATTTCTAATTCTTTTCATGACCCACCCCCACCACCCCTCATTTCTTCCAGACCTATAACTAGACAAAAGTCCCCACAGGACCCTAAAAGTGAGGTACAAAGTATCACACATGAGGAGGTACATTATACTCTGAAAGAACTGTGTGTTTTCCAATTTACATAGACAGATATCAGGGGAATATGTGTGGCAATGGATTTTAAGGGTGTGGGATAATGGTGGAAGGAATATAAGGCTGGATCAGGGTGAATTTATTGGTATGGGCCCACTAAGCAAAGATTCTGCATTCAATGTTATAGCTTGAGGGGTTAGAAAAAGGTATTAACCATTTGTTTGGATGGTTGGTTGAAACATGGATCAAAAGGTGGCCGACATTACCTGAGGTTGAAATGCCAGAACTGCCCTGGTATAATGTAGATGAGGGGATCCAGAGGCTTAGAGAGATTGGAATGTTAGAGTGGATTTATCATGCAAAGCCTGCTCTTATACCTCAGGAATGTTCAGAGGATGCACCTTTTACCAGAACAGTGAGAAATAAATTTGTGAGGCTAGCACCATCATCCCTGAATAGCTCTGTAGTTGCACTTCTCTGTAGGTCAGATATTACTGCTGCACTGAGCTGGAATCCTTAAACACAATGGGGATGACAGGATCCCGAGTTGGCAGAAGCCAGGTGGCAGCACTTAATCACCAAAGACAGGGTAGACGTGGCTATTATAATAAACAACAAACTCAAAGCAAGCGTCAAACTTATTATGACTTGCAGAGATTTGTGGCATTAACTAGTAAATCATGAGGTACCTAGAAATACAATAGAAGGGCAGTCTACTAAATCCTTGTTCGAGCTGTATAAACAAAAGAGTTCCAGGTCAAGTGAACAGAAGTCTAACCTGAATTACAAAAACACAGAGTCACAGTCCCTTAATCAATTTCTAGACTTGAGACTTTTTACAGACGCAGAGCCACTTGAATGAGGGGGAGGTCAGGTCCCTTTGGGGTAGAACCCTGTTACACTGCCACAGATTTATACTGTTAATCTTCCTCTAAGCCTTCCCCAAGGAGACCGACGGCCTTTTACCAGGGTAACTGTGCATTGGGGAAAAGGAAATGATCAGATATTTCAGGGATTATTAGACACTGGTTCAGAAGTGACATTAATTCCAGGGGACACAACACGTCACTCTGGTCCACCAGTCAGAGTGGGGGCTTATGGAGGCCAGGTGATCAATGGAGTTTTAGCTCAGGTCCATCTCACAGTGGATCCAGTGGGCATCCGGATCCATTCTGTAGTTATTTCCCCAGTTCCAGAATGTGTAAGTGGTATAGACATACTGAGCAACTGGCAGAATCCCCACATTGGCTCTCCAACTCGTGCAATGAGGGCTATTATGGAGGGAAAGGCCAAATGGAAGTCACAAGTACTGCCCCTACCTAGCAAAATAGTAAATCAGAAGCAATACTGGATTCCTGGAGGGATTGCAGAGATTACTGCCACTCTTAAGGACTTGAAGAATGCAAGGGTGGTGATTCCCACCATATCCCCATTCAACTCTCCTATTTGGCCTGCACTGAAAACAGATGGGTCTCGGAGGATGGCATTGGATTATCGTAAACTCAACCAGGTGGTAACTCCAATTGCAGCTGCTGTCCCAGATGTGACATCATTGCTTGAGCAAATCAATACACCCCCGATACCTGGTATGCAGCTATTGTACTGGCAAATGCTTTTTTCTCAATAGCTGTTAGTAGGGACCACCAGAAAAAGTTTGCTTTCAGCTAGCAAGGTCAGCAATATACTTTCACTGTCTTACCTCAGGGGTATTCAACTCTCCAGCCCTATGTCATAATCTTGTCCACAGGGACCTTGATCGTTTCTCCCTCCCACAAGACATCACACTGGTCCATTATACTGATGATATCATGTTGATTTGGACCTAGTGATCCAGAAATAGCAACTACTCTAGACTCACTGGTAAGGCATTTATGTGTCAGAGGATGGGAGATAAATCCAACAAAAATACAGGGGACTTCCACCTCCATGAAATTTCTAGGTGTCCAGTGTGTGAGGCATGTTGAGATATCCCTTCTAAGGTGAAGGATAAGTTGCTGCATCTGGCCTCTCCTATGATCAAAAAAGAGGCACAATGCCTAATTGGTCTTTTTGGATTCTGGCAACAACATATTCCTCATTTGGGTGTGCTACTCCAGCCCATTTACTGAGTGACCAGTAAAGCTGCCAATTTTGAGTGAGGACCTGAACAAGAGGAGGCTCTGCAACAGGTCCAGGCTGCTGTGCAAGCTGCTCTGCCACTTGGGCTGTATGATCCAGCAGATCCAATGGTGCTGGAAGTGTCAGTGGCAAATAGAGATGCTGTCTGGAGCCTTTGGCAGGCCCCTATAGGAGAATCACAACAGAGACCCTTAGGATTTTGGAGCAAAGCCTTACCATCTGCCGCAGATAACTACTCTTCTTTTGAGAAACAGCTTTTGGCCTGCTACTGGGCCTTAGTAGAGACTGAACACTTAACCATGGGCCACCAAGTTACCATGAGACCTGAGCTGCCTATCATGAGCTGGGTGTCGTCTGACCCACCAAGCCATAAAGTTGGGCATGTGCAGCAGCACTCTATTGTAAAATGGAAACGATATATATGAGATCGGGCCAGAGCAGGCCCTGAAGGCACAAGTAAGTTACATGAAGAAGTGACCCAAATGCCCATGGTCTCCACTCCTGCCACATTACCTTCTCTTTCCCAGACCAGACTGTGGCCTCTTGGGGAGTTCTGTACAGTGAATTGACTGAGGAAGAGAAAACCTGGACCTGGTTTACAGATATTTTCAGCACGATATGCAGGTACCACCCGAAAATGGAGAGCTGCACCACTACAACCCCTTTGGGGTTTCCTTGAAGGACAGTGGTGAGGGGAAATCCTGCCAGTGGGCAGAACTTCGAGCAGTGCACCTGGTTGTTCATTTTTCTTGGAAGGAAAACTGGCCAGGGGTGCGTTTGTATACTGACTCATGTTGCTAATGGTTTGGCTGGATGGTCAGGGATTTGGAAAGATCATAATTGGAAAATTGGTGACAAAGAGTTCTGGGGAAGAAGTATGTGGATAGACCTTTCTGAGTAGGCTAAAAACATGAAGATATTTGTGTCCCCTGTGAATGCGCACTGCAGGATGACTTCAGGAGAGGAAGGTTTTAATAATCAAGTGGATAAGATGATGCGTTCTGTGGATACCAGTCAGCCTCTTTTCCCAGCAACTCCTGTCATTGCCCAATGGGCTCATGAATAAAGTAGTTATGGTGGTAGGGATGGAGGTTATGCATGGGCTCAGCAACATGGGCTTCCACTCACCAAGGTTGAATTGGCTACAGCCACTGCTAAGTGCCCAATCTACCAGCAGCAGAGACCCACACTCAGCCCCAATATGGTACCATTCCCCAAGGTGACCAGCCAGCTACATGGTGCCAGATTGATTGCATTGGACCACTCCCTTCATGGAAGGGGCAGCAATTTGTTCTAACTGGAATAGACACATACTCTAGATGTGGGTTTATTTTCCCTGCATGCAATGCTTCTGCCAAAACTACCATCTGTGAACTTAAAGAATGCCTTATACATCATCATGGTATTCCACATAGCATTGCTTCTGATCAAGGAACACACTTCACAGCAAATGGAGTATGGGAATGGGCACATGCTCATGGAATTCTCTGGTCTTACCATGTTCACCATCATCCAGAAGCAGCTGGATTGAAAGAATGGTGAAATGGCCTTTTGAAAACTCAATTACGGTGCCAACTAGGTGGCAATACCTTGAAAGGCTGGGGTAATGCTCTCCAGGAAGCTGTGCATGCTCTGAATCAGCATCCACTGTATGGTGCTATTTCTCCCATAGCCAGGATCCATGGGTCCGGGAACAAAGGGGTGGAAATGGGAGTGGCACTACTCACTATTACCCCTAGTGATCCACTAGGAAAATTTTTGCTTCCTGTCCCTGCGACCCAGAGTTCTACTGGTCTACAGGTTTTCGTTCCATAAGGGGGAGTGCTTCCACCAGGAGAAACAACAACGATTCCATTGAACTGGAATCCAAGATTGCCACCTGGTCACTTTGGGCTATTCATGTCCCTGGATCAATAAACCAAGAAGGGGATTGCATTATTGTCTGGGGTGATTGACCCTGACTACCAAGGGAAATAGGACTGCAACTACACAATGGAGGTAAAGAAGAGTTTTCTTGGAGTGTAGGAGATCCCCTAGGGCTTCTTTTAGTACTACCATGCCCTGTAACTAAAATCAATGGAAAACTGCAACAGCCCAATCTAGGCAGGACTAAAAATGGGTCTGAAACTTCAGGAATGAAGGTTTGGGTCACGCCACAAGGCAAAGAACCATGGCCAGCTGAAGTTCTTGCTGACGGGAAAGGGAACATGGAATAGATAGTGGAAGAAAGTAGTGATAAATATGAACTGTGATCACAGGATCAGTTACAGAAATGAGGACTGTGATGCTGTTTTGTTCCTGTTATACTATTTAAGTTATAAGATATCAAGATATCAATGAATATTACCCAAGGACTTGCACCCTATTCTGGAGACAGTTAATGTGTTTCCAGTTATATGCAGAACAGTTGAGTATTGTTAGGTGAAAGAAAAAAAAATGTGTGTTTTAATGTTTTTTATTTAGAAATTAGGTATGGTTTCAGGTGATATGTATAGCTGCCAAGTTGACAAGGGGTGGACTGTCATGGTCAGGTTCATGTGTCCACTTGGCCAAGTGGTGGTACCTGTTTGTCTGGTTGGGCAAGTGCTGGCCTGTCTGTTGCAATGAGGACATTTCATCGAATTAGATCATGATCACATCAACTGCATCCACAGCTGATTCCATTTGTAATCAGCCAAGAGGAATGTCTTCTGCAATGAGTGATGCTCAATCTAATCACTGGAAACCTTTTAAGGAGGATTCAGAAGAGACAGGCTGTCTTCTTGCTTTAGCTGGTTAGCCTCTCCTGTGGAGTTCATCCAGAACTTCCATTGGAATCGTGGGCTTCACAGCCTGCCCTGTGGATTTTGGACTCTTCATTTCTGTGGTCACGTGAGACGCTCTTATAAATTTTGTATTTGCAAGTGTTCCCTGTTGGTTCTGTTTCTCTAGAGAACCCTAACTAATACAAATACTATATCTGACACAGAGGGACAAGTTTGTGACAGCCCAAACAAAACATAAAAAAATCAAAATATCACTCTGGCTAGATTGTCTTAACCAGTATCGGTAATTTCTTATTCATAATACCTTTTTATTTAAAATACAATTATTTGAGCTGTTTTACAGAGGAGGAAAAACAACAACCTATTTAATAGAAGAAAAATCTTCCATGCACAAGTTTATACTTGCATCATATTTCTATATTTTTTTCAGACAGGCTACGATAACCACAAACAGAATTTTAAGGTAACATATTTTTCTCCAATAAATGTGCTAGAACAGGAAGAATTGCGAGGTGCTTCTGGCATACAGCAGACTGATGTTAGGTCATAGCAATTTAGGTGTGGCTGTGTGACAGGTAGAGTGACATATTAAGGAAAGTTTCCCTTTTAGTTGAAACCAAGTGTAGGGTCAGTAAATGACTCCGAAGGTGATTTAGACTTCACTGGCAGAAAGAGTGAGTTTTTTTCTTAGTGGTGATACTTATCTATTTCTGATAGAGCCAAGTATTTCCAACCTAAAGTGGACAATTCTTATTCTTTCTTTTTGCTGCTTTAGACTGAGAAAGGCCTCAAAGAGTTCTTATTCAGGAGACAGAGAGGTCCATTTAAAATTTTAACTTACCCAGGAAAGTCTTTAGATACTAAATCTAGAGAGCAAGAAAGAAAAAGTTGGTGAGATAGGAAAGTCACCTGTTTGAGCTAAGGCATATAAGGCTGGTGTACTTGTACTCATAATTTAGAGCTTATTTTGTACAGAGAATGTGTTAGTTGGCTGAAATGGGTTCGGACACATAAGGAGTTGTATGCTAACTTCTGGGATTGTAAAATATTTAACCATGTGTTAATTAACTCAGATCAATGGTTTAAGCTAACGCCCCAGCTGTATTAACTAACCCAGCTAAATAAAGGCTGAGAAGAGCCCCCAAATAGAACCCATTCAACCTCTAAGTGTACTAACCAAGTATACCTAATTTTAGTGATACCAAATATCATACTAGTTTAATAGAATTTATGCCTTTATAAATGAATGTTAATTTAACAAGTTGACAGGAAATCTCCTCAGAGTCACAGGATATATTGGATTCTGCAACTCAAATTAATAAAATAGTCGCTAAGATGGTCAACACAAGTATTGAAATAAATACTTATTTACAGATAGAATATTTCTATTTAATTCTGAGATTCCCCACCTAGAAATGCTATGACATTCAATTTTCTTTAAAATATTTCAGTACTCTTAAACCTTATGTGAGTGTTATATTTAAAATTTTTTAAATGGCAAATTTGTTTCTTAGATGTTATTTATGAACACTTTTATGAAACAATGGCATATTATCACAACAGCAAGTTATACTCATTAACAGTGTCATACTCATAAACAAAACTTAACACAAAATTTTACTCAATGGCTCTCAGAACACATTTTACGTTGTTTAAAGATGTACAATTATTAAATGTAATATTGTTATTAAAATCTGACACAAAACATCAAATATATTTTGGTGATCATTACCTGGGGATGATATCAAGTCTTTATCTATAATGTCAGCTCCTTGGGGGATGCGTGGACACATTAAATTAATAGTTTGAAAGCACCTCTAGGGTCAGCAAGAAATACCAAATGATAAGATCAGATATCAAGGTTTGCCTTGGAAAGTTGGAAGGAGAAAAGTGTGGAAGCAGAGGTGTCCATGGCATTACATTTTTTGAATTTTCAGAGACCCCCTCCCCCACCGCCAGAGTTGCTTCACGATTTGCTCAGAACTTAAGCCTAATATCCGGACAGATAATGTGGAAAAGGACACTGATGGGCATTCCTATGGGCTGTCTTCTCTTCTGCAGACCTCCTCTTTTCTGCTGGCGCCCCTGTGTTCACCTCCCAAACAAAATAATTTTCCCTCTTGTCATTGCTCAGAATCTTACTATGGGAGAACCCGATGTATTTTTGCGTGTATTTGTAAGTATTCTATGTATATAATTGTGCATGTTTGTGTGTATATGTAGTATAAAGCAACTGGAATGTAAATGAAAATGTTAATGTTGCTTCTCTGTTAGTAGGATTGTAAGTGATATTTATACTTTTCTGTGCTACCCAACATTATTTCTTGAAACAGTTTTATTGAGATATAGCCATGTACCATACAATCCATCCAAAGTAGGCAAACAAAGGCTCACAGTATATTCACAGAGTTGTGCATGCATTACCATAATCAATATTAGAACATTTTTATCACTCCAAGAAGAAACCCCACACCCCATGTACTCCCTTATTATTAACACTTAGCATTGCTCTGGTACCTTTATTACAACTGATGAAAGAATATGTTAGCTATAGTCCATACAGTCCATTCCTATTACCTATAGTCCATATAGCGCCCTATTATTAACACCTTGTAATAGTTACATACATATGTCATAATTCATGAAAAACATTGTTATATCTGTTCTATTAACCTCAGTCATCACCAACAACAGGGGTCACTGTGTTATACAGTCCCATGTCTTGTCCTCTAGCTTTCCTACTAGTGAATTAAATGTAATGTCAGGTGATAAAATATTCAAAATGAGTGAAACCACAAATCATATCATTATGACTACATAGGTCACATCTATTTAATTAAAACAATCATATTTTCAGGGAGTTAATGACAAACTACAGTGTGTCTACAGAAAGAAGAGCAGGACAGTGAAATTTCTACAAACTACCTTAGATGAAAGAGTTGAGGAATTCAGTTAGACATTTACTGGGCAAATGCAGCATAAATGAACAAGATAGATACAATAAACAAGTTCAAATTTTCAGAGGGCTGTCACACAAAAAATAAAAGATTGCTCGTTCAGTATTTCTCTAAAAATCAGAACTTGAACTGAGGGATAAACACAAGCAAACGACAGGCTGCAAAGAGAATTGTACCAAGTGTATCAGTTATCTTAATAGCTTCTCTTCCAATATCAGGCACGCCACATTTTTTTTTCTTCTGAAAGGAGATGCTATAACTTAACATGTCTTCTGAACATCTTAAATAAGCTGCATTTTCATGGCAAGACCCCCACTGCCAGCAATGACTGCACTCACAGCATCAGCGAAAGTCTAAAGTTAACAAACTATTGGTTTTGGTTTTTGTGTTTTTGCATGGGCAGGCACTGGGAATCAAACCCAGGTTTCCAGCTTGGCAGGCGAGAACTCTGCCTGTTGAGCCACCGTGGCCCACTTGACAAAGTATTTTTTAAAGGAAATGATCTTTTTTTCCTCAGCTATATTTTAATATTCTCAGGAGGTGAGATGAAAAGAGCATATTCTCCAAAGAGGGTCAGTCTGAATCCCCAGGAATTGTGATATTGCTTTCTGGGGACAGTTCTCAAATTCCAAATGAATCACATAACTATGGACCAAGGGTACCACTGGGATTGTGCTGGGTCGGGACAGGGGGTGAGGGTGGGGAGGGTGGGGGAGTGGGGAAGGCAGGGAAAACACAGCTGACACCCTCTGTTCTACACTAAAAAGGAGAGCTATGATTATGAGTCACTAAGAAAAATAACCTCGTCAAATAATACCAATGGGCTCCATCCAAATTGATGAATACTACAAAACAAGCATTGTTTCGACAACTATTCAGTATAATGCTTAAGGACAAAATATATATAATGTAGTTTATAGTGTATATGTGTTTTTATTATGTACTCAATAAGGAGTGCCAACGTGCTTAATACACTCAATAAATTGAAAATACAAATGTTACATTTCTCTGTTTGTCGGTATACAGGATTCTGAAGGTGGATCTTGAATTCTGAATGACAGATCGATTTTCAAGAAAAGCCACATAGTCAGGCTAACAGCTGTTCATTGCAGATTGGTGGGACTGGGGCAGCTTTAATAAGGGAATAAATCTGTTGAAGGAAACATCCAGGGTCCCTGCAACCCGCTGTTTGGGCACAGCCATTCTTGTGGTGGACTTACCTCACCATCCTTGCTCTAAAGTACCTCTCACAGCCTCTTCTGCAGGAAGCCCAACAAAGGCTGCATGCACAACCATCACTGATTATGAAGGTAATGCTTGAGAAATCAAGGGGAAGGCTTGTCTCCTTATTGCATCTCTTACTCTTCCATGACTGGCTGGACCATCTCAGACCACTGGTGGGCACTGATGGTCCTCTAATCCCAGGGAAGTCTCTTTGCCAGATTCTCTGTCCTGCTGACCAAATTCCCCCAAGTTCAGAATTGGGAGATTTTACAGCAGGTGGTATATTTTTCCAAAGATGTCTTGCATTATTCATGTCATTATGGATTAGATATAGAGTTAAAAACTGACCATATATTGGGGTATAGCAATTCCTCTAGGAGCCTCATGTTCCTGACTCTTGCATTGACCCAGAAGCTTCTTGAAACTGAAGGCACTTTCTGCCATCAGTGCCACTGGCATCTTCCCCCTCTGGTTCTGCAGCCATACCTTCCGAAAACCCAGACCCCAGGCTCAGAAGCCCAGACCCCAAATTCTTATTGTGGTTTTGATTTTCACTTTCCTAACAGCTAGTGATCATGACCATGCTTTCGTAGTCTTTTAACCATTGTATTCCCCTTTTGGACAACTGTCTATTCAAACTTTTTGCCCATTTTCAATTGGGTTCTTTTTTTCATTGTTGAGTTGTAGGATTTCTTTATATATTCTGGATATTAAATACTGATCAGATATCCTTTTCAAATATTTTCTCTCATTGCATAGGCTGCCTTTTCACTTTATTGACAAAGTCCTTTGAAGCATGAAAATATTCAGTTTTGAGGAGGTCCCATTTATCTTTTTTATTTTCTTAGCTGCTTGTGCATCGGGTATGAAGTCTAAGAAACCATTGCCTACCACAAGATCTTAAATCTACTTCCATACATTTTCTTCCATGAATGTTATGGTCCTGGCTTTTGTATTTAGGTCTTTGTTCGGATTTGAGTTAATTTTTGTATAAGGTGTGAGTTAGGGATCCTCTTTCATTCTTTTGGAGATTGATATCCAATTCTCCCACCACCATTTTTTGAAGAGACTGCTTTGTCCCAGTTGAGTGGACTTGGCAGGCTTTTCAGAAATCAATTGATAAAAAAAAAGAAGAGACAGATTTAAAAAAAACATAGAAGCTATAAAATTTTTCAAAAGGAGAAATGATAAGGGTTCACCTATTATTGTTCATCAGAATTAATTGCTAGTAATAGAGTATGTCACCCTTTAATAAAGACTGTCAGAGCATTTTTTAAAAAATCAGTTGACCATAGATATAAGAGTCTATTTCTGAACTCTCAATTGATTCCATTGGTCAAGTATCTATCTTTATGCCAGTAGCATACTATTTTGACCACTGTGGCTTTTTAATGTGATTAAAGTCAGGAAGTGTGCATCCTCCAACTTCATCCTTCATTTAAGATATTTTTGGCTGTTTAGGGTCCCTTGCCTTTACAAATAAATTAGATGACTGGCTTTTCCATTTGTGTAGAATAGACTGTTGGAATTTTGATTGAGATTGCATTGAATTTGTGAATCAATTTGGGTAGAATTGACATGCCAATGATGTTTAGTCTTCCTATCCATGAAAATGGAATGTCCTTCCATTTATTTAGGTCTTCTTTGATCTTTTGCCAATATTTTGTAGTTTTTCTGTGCACAGGTCCTTTATATTATGGTTAAATTTGTTCCTAGATATTTGATTCTTTTAGTTGGTTTCATAAATGAAAATTTTTTTCCTGATTTCCTCCTAGGTTGAACATTACCACTGCATAGAACCTCTGTTGAATTTTATGTGTTGAGCTTGTATCTTGCCACTTTGCTGAATTGGTTTATTAGCTCTAGTAGCTTTGTTTTAGATTTTTTGAGATTCTCCATACAGGATCATCTTATGTGAAAACAGCAAAATTTTACTTCTTCCTTTCTAATTTGAGTACCTTTTATTTCTTTATCTTACCTATCTTCTCTAGCTAGAACTTATAGCACAATTTTGAATAGCAGTGGCAACAATGGACATCCTTGTATTTTCTAAATCATAGAGGGAAAGCTTTCAGACTCTCACCATCAATATTAGCTGTGGGATTTTCATATATTCCCTTTATCATGTTGAGGGATTTTCCTTCTATTCCTATATTTCCAAGTGATTTTCTAAGAAAGGTTGTTTGATTTTGTCAAATGCTTTTTCTGTATCAGTTGAGATGACCATGTAGTTTTCCCCCTTAGTTTTGTTCCCTGTAGCTCTAAGAAAGCATTGTGGATTTAAATCACCCCTACTTCCACCTCTTTCAGGGGTGGGGTTAAAACAGAAGCTCCCAGAAACTTTTGTCCTGAGTGGGTTTGAAATGTTGCTTACCTCAAAGCTGGGACCCAGGGATCTGAATAATCAAAAACCAAAATTAGTGCTCAGCTGTGAGCTCTCCTGTTCTTTGAAGAGAGCCACTATTCAGCAAACTGTTCCCCCAACTCCAAGAAGGCATTGGGTCTCCAAATCATCCCTGCTTCCACCCTTGTTGAGGGTGGGGTTGAAACAGAGACTGCCAGCTGCTCCTTGTCCTATGTGGATTGAAACTAGAACTGCCCTCAGAGTTGGGACCCAACAAACCGAGTTCACTAAACAAAAGCCATTATCAGTATTTGGCCATGGCCCTTCTGCTCCCTATCCCCCTTCTTGGGGAAAAGGACTTTTATTCCCAGCCAGAGCCTAGATCCCAAGTCAGTCTGCTATAAGAATGGGGGATGGGCACCAACCTGCCCAGTGTGTAGAGTTCTACTCACAATTCCTCACTAGAGTTTATCAGTCTCTTCCTTCTACTCTTCTGTCTCTGGAGCCCCTGAATATTTGTTTCAGAGAGTTTCTCACTGTTTACTAGCTGTCCTGAAGGGTGAACTGAGTCCTGGAGTTTCCCAATCCACTGTCTTACCTCTCACTATCCTGCATGACTGAGAACAATGTGCTATTTATATTTTCTTTCTTTTCCTTTTTTACAAATGGTGTTCTAATAATATTCAACACAAGAAAGATTCGTGGAGCATAAAGCAGTATGTTGGGCCTCCTGGAGACACTGAGTCCTAGGCTGAGGAAAGATATCTCAAGATTGGGAGTGGGAGCGTATGTGTCATTGACCTTCCATCTTCCTCCAGTAGGACTGCCTATTCTGGAACTCAGCAGGATACAGGCTAAGGTGGGGGCTCTCTGGGGGCCTGCAGTGAGGAACTAGAGTAGGCAAAGGGAAAGGAAATGAGGTGAAGCTATCATCAAAGCAAGAGAAAACCAAGACTACTTGATTTCCTACAGAAGATCAATTTTGCACCCAGTAAGAATGATTTACTAATTTCTTTTCTTTCTAGAAGTCCTATTATATCATCTTGACTGATGTTCTTTGTAATTGCTTCAAAAAATGTAAGTATTCATCCCAAACAACTGAAATATATTTAAGTGATGTAGGAATATACATATCAATGTCTTCATATTATGGCAGGGGCCCATTCATGGGTGGGGCATAGGATCACATGAAGGAATGTCAACATTGACTATACATTATGAAAGGAACACAAACTTTAAGAAATAGAACTATAGATTATTTTGGCAACCTCCATTAATTCTCTAGACTTTGATACACAGTGATTTAATACCATATCTCAATACATCGTATATAATTAATTATGTTGCATAATTCTCTACTTATCTCTTAAAAATAGTAACAGGTTTTGCTATAAAAATACGACAGCTTGCTCAGAATTCGATTTTTACTCATTAAATCACATTTTCAGATGTGTCATTCATTAACGTTATAAATTGGTTGTATACCTTATCAGGCATTAATGTGCTGTTCATTCCATTTAATTTTAAATTGAATAAAAATTTGGCAGAATATTTTGAATGAAAATTGTACATCATTGTAACATTTATCTTGTTCTACTCTAAAATCAAGAAAAAACATGACAGCAGAGACTAGTAGTAATCTGAAATCCCTAATGCAATAAATCCATACAACATATATACATTAAGTCAATTAGACAGCATTTGAACATTTTGGTAGGAAACAGTAATCTATATTTTGTTTTTTTTATTATAGAACAGAAAAAAAGATTAACTGCTGAATAAAATTTGATCATCTTTGTTATTGTGACACTTGCACTATCCTATTTGGTCAAGCAAAGTTGAAAGTTGCATTTCAGTGACTACTAAATAATCTATACGGCAAAATAATATATCCAAGAAACATTAGTTATAAAAATGCTTTAACATTTTCAAACCATATTCACAAAGATTTAGTTTAAAAATCTGCACCAAACATAAAATGGTATCAAGCATAAACTCAATTGGAACATTTCATGTTTTAAGAAAGTGAAAATATGTAATTCATAAATAGACTTGGGAACATTATTGATTAAATAGGACTTATTATTAAAAATAAATTATTTCAATGTATCCATGGGCTTTACTTAGTGGTTTATACGTGTAATTTTAGGTGCACCACTAATAGAACTGAAAGGCAAAAAGCTTGAAGGAAATATTAAAATATAGGCTGGAGGAAATATTAAAGTATAGGCTGTCTAGAGCATTTTTATACAGTCAAAACTCTTTCAGTCTAATATTTGATAAAATGTTGTGTATTCCATTTTAGCAGAACTCAAAAACTCAAACTTCAAGAGCAAGGTGAAGAGTGTTCTACTGAATTGGACTACTTAGTGTCAGTTATGTTAATATGTACAGAGCAAAATATTCTTAAAATAAGTAGATGAAAACCTAAGGATGAAACATAGCTTGGGGAAATATTAGCTGCCAATCAAATCTGTTTATTTAAGTATGCATTATAGGACCTTGTTGATGAATAATTTTGCAAGGTCTCTGAGCCGGTTTGAAGCTGTCATGTACCTCAGAGAAGGCCATGTTCCTTTTGTTCATTCCTGTGGGTGCAGACCTGTTGTAGGTGGGACCTTTTGGTTAAATTATTTTAATTTGGGGTGTGACCCACCCCATTCAAGGTGGGTTTTAACCACTTTTACTGGAATCCTTTATGAGAGGAAAAAGGAGAGAAACACCCAGGGAAGTTTGGAGAGAGCTTAGAGAGAAAAGCCCCAGAGAAGCAAACAAGAACCCACAGAAGCTAAAAGAGCCACTAAAGCCAGAACTTGAAGATGCCAGCCATGTGCCTTGCTATCTGGCAAAGGAACCCCAGATGCCAGCAGTCTTTCTTTAGAGAAGGTATTGCCCTGTTGATGCCTTAATTGGGACAGTTATGTAGCTTTAGAACTGTAAATTTGTAAGCTAATAAATCCCTGTGGTAAAATCCAACCCATTTCTGGTATATAGCATTTTGGCAGCTTTCACAAACTGAAACAGTGAACTTTTTTCTGTTTTCTTTTTATTTCTTTTTCTGAATTGATGCAAATGTTCCAAGAAATGATCATGATGATGAGTATACAACTATGTGATGAAATTATGAATTACTGATTATATATGTAGAATGGAGTGATCATATGGTAAGAATGTTTGTGTTTGTATGTTGGTATGTTTAATAAAGAAAATAAATTTAAAAAACAAACAAAAAATTTATTCTTTGCTACAAAAAGTTTTTTAGCATGTAAAAGAAAATAATTTTTTCTTTTATGCATTTCAATAATATTTTAATAGTCCCCTTTTGACCATTCTTTTATACCAACACTACTCATAATTTGATGTTAAAAGATAGAGATGATGAGAAAAATTAAGTGAATGCATGTTCTAGTTTGCTAGCTGCCAGGATGCAATATATCAGAAACAGAATGATTTTTAAAAAGGGGAATTTAATAAATTGCTAGTTTACAGCTCTAAGGCTGAGAAAATGTCCCAATTAAAACAAGTCTATAGAAATGTCCAATCTAAGGCATCCAGGAAAAGATACCTTGGTTCAAAAAGGCCAATAAATTTCAGGGTTTCTCTTTCAAGTGGAAAGGCACATGGCAAACACAGTCAGAGTTTCTCTCTCATCTGGAAAGGCACATGGTGAACACAGTCAGGGTTCCTCTCTGATCTGGAAGGGCACATGGCGAACACAGCGTCATCTGCTAGCTTCCTCTCCTGGCTTCCTGTTTCATGAAGCTCCCCGGGAGGCATTTTCCTTCTTCATTTCCAAAGGTGACTCGCTGGTGGTTCTCATGGCTATGTCGTTCTGCTCTCTCAGACTCTCCTTCCAGTCTCTAAAATGTTGCCTATTTTACAGGACTCAAGACCCACCCAAACGGGTGGAGACATGTCATCACCTAATCCAGCTTGACAACCACTCTTGACTAAATCACATCTCCAGGGAGATGATCTAATTACAGATTCAAGCATACAGTATTAAATAGGGGTTATTCTGCCATTTTATGAAATGGGATTTTGATTAAAACATGGCTTTTCTAGGGTCCATATATCCTTTCAAGCCAGCACAATGCAGTATATTATTTTTAAGATGTACCCTTCAACTAATAAACAATCCTCCAATTATTTGTATGTTCATGTTTGATTACAATGGTAAAGATAATCACCTATTTTCTTGTTTGTTTTCATTGGTGTTGTGTTTTTTGTTTGTTTGTTTGTTCGTTTTGACATAGGCAGGTCCAGGAATCGAACTCAGGTCCCCAGCATGGCAGGCGAGAATTCTGCCCCTGAGCTACCATTGCACCACCCAGGTGCAGCGTTTGTTTTAACTGCAAACTGTCTGTTAATTATTTTAGAAAGCATTCATCATATATTACCTCATACACCTGTCAAAATAACCCCTTCAAATAGGTTAATTTATTGTTTACTATGTTTACAGATGAGATCATTGAAGCTTAAACGTCTCATCCAAGTTCACACAGCTTCTAAGAGGAAGATTGGTATTGAGTAGGTCTAATTCGGAACAGGACTCTAATTACTTAGTGTAACAAAGAAAGTCTCTTATTGCCTCTTTGCAATAAATCACACTGCTTGCCTTATATTTGTGTCCGTAGCCCTTTATAGGAAGCTAGCATTTTAACAATGAATTTGCTCATTTATATTATATGCTGTTTTTCTATATCCTTGGGATGTCTGTGATGCAAGAACACCATGTAAAAACGACAAATAGTTTAGTGTACCAAAAATGTAAAATCTTATACTTAGGCTCTTTTCCTAAAGTTCTTAGGTAGGAAAGAATATATCATTTTTAGAATAAGGATATGTTATGTAAAATTATTCGGCAGCAGCCAGTCCATCATTGTAGAGTGGTGAAAAATGCCTGTCCTGCAGACTAATTGGCATCATATGCTGACTCCATCATATATTAACCAGAACCTACGGGGAGAGTTAATTATCTGCTCTCTGCCTCCGATTCTGCATTTGTAAAATGAGCAAACCAACAATACCTTCCTCGTGAGATTGTGGTGGTGTTTACTTGAGATAAGGTACATGCAATTTTTAGAACCATGATTCATGCAAAGGGCCCAATTCATGTTATATATTAAATTTAAAGTATGGATAGGCGATAAAAAATGTAAGGTGCTCGTATCCTACCTCTACTGCTGTGGTCCCTGTTCCTGTTGATTCCTCACTTTAATTTATGTTCTCTTACTTATAAGTCTTAGTGACTATTTTGTTGGAAAGATCTTATTTCATTTTTTCATTGCATTAAATATAGAAGCCTCCTTGATAAGTAAAGGAGCTCAGTTCTTTGTAGCAAATTTATATTAGTTCTGTTCATCTGGTGGATGCACAAAGTATAAATTCAGTTACTTTCTAATCAATCACACCAACTATGTGAGTTTGGCATTGCTTACTGGTTGGTTAATAGCTCTAATGATGTTCTCAGTGGTGGGATGGCTTTTTTAGCATGAATTTCAATCTTCACTAATATTCCTGTGCAAAATTCCTTTTATCATTTTGTTATTTTCCTGATGGATTTCTATACACTGAGGTATTTGTAAAATCTATCAACTGTCAATTTTAGGATTACATTTTTGCTACAAAAGCTAAGCTTTCAAAATATTTCAAGTTTACAAATGATCATTTCATTCCCTTTTATGAAGAATAATTTTCTGTTCATTATAAAACAACTTACAAACTTCACAATCATACTAAATATTCTCTTCCACAAGGGTAAACAGTAAGAAATGGCTCGAGCATTTTCAAGTAACTCCATTCCTCCTTTAGGTTCCATGTTCATCTATTATTCCAGTGAATTAATAAAATATAAAATCAAATTTTGAAACTTAAAGGAAAAACCTTCATAAGTTCTAAGAATCAGATTAAGGGGATGTGAGTCTAGAAATTTCTGATTAATTTATTTCTTCCTAAAGAGTCTGCTTATAAATATTTGACTTATTTACGAATTTACATTCTAATAAATTAAGTATAGATAATAAAAGGAGAAAGTGTGAAAATGATTCTGATCTATTTTCAATGAGATACCTCTAGGTAGTTTCTAATCAAATATAATCACATAAATAAACTTTTTAATGTTCCATTAAAATTTGGTGTTTCCAAGGAACATCTCTTTTTTTCTCTATCTAATTTTTTTCCATCTAATTACATGGTCTAATACCTTGTTCCTGGAAGTAATATTTAATATCGAAGAGAAAAGTACAAAGTAAATATGTCTAAGACCTACTCAAAATTAGTTTCTGGAACTTGTTAAGGAGAACCAATATGACAGAGAAGCAAATAAGCCACAGACAACAAATAAAAATAATTATATCCCTATAATGTAGAAAATAACAGAAGTATTTAGAAGTAACATTTTCATTAAATGTAGACTCACCTAGCTATCTAATTTGGTCTCGACATTGTGGAGCTTAAGAGTCCTTTGAAAAGCTGATGAGAGCTATGTACTCTCTCCAGAATACTGCACACCCTGAATTCTACCCAAGTAAGAACCCAAGGTTAAGGTTGCCTGTTGGACCCATAGTTCCGTTAACTCACCAAATTACAACTTTACCACTACTGTTCAGACAAATGGATGTTCTCAATCTGTTACTATTATAAAATATTTTATATCTATATTCTAGCAACTAGCAACAATTTCCAATGGGTCCAATTTTTTCACCTTTTTCTGCCAGCACTTAAATCCTGATTCTCCCCACTTTCTTACATTTAGCCAAACAAACACCCTTCCTAGAGCCCAATCACTTATATTACTGTCCAAATGCAGTCTCTGAGAGTCATTGCCTACCTATGCCACCACTCTGAAAATGCGTCACTTTATAAAGCTATCCCAGGATCCAGTTGGGACACATCTACCCCAGGTTGGGTAGTTTTGCTAGGAATAAACAAATCCTGACTAGGTAAGGTGTGATAGCTACCTATGATCGCACTAATGCTTTTCTGAAATTACTTTATTTATTCTTGGTCAACTTCCTCTCCTATTCTTCTCCCCAGTTGTTCCAAATATATGCCTCTTTCTTTTAGCCTTTTAACCAACCCCTACTTTATCAACAAATCCTCTCTTTCAAAGAAGACAAAGGCTTCATCAAATATCTAATGGTCTAAATTTCAAATACTCACCAGAGTTGTCTTCCTGAAAAATACAACCACTCCCATATGCTAGAAACAGGAATGGGGGGATCTTGGCCCCACAACCACATGGAACTGAATTCTTCCTAACAGCTCAAATAAGCAGAAAACGATTCTTCCTATAGATTCCAAAAAGGAATGCAGCCCTCTGGACACATTGGTTTTAGCTCAGTGAGATCCATGCTGGGGCTTCTGTCATAGAGAACTGTAAAATAGCATACATTTGTATTTATTTTAAGCCACTAGAATTGTGGTCATTTCTGAGAGCAACTATAGAAATTTCATACATCTTCTCTGATTTGGACTATTATAATATCCTCAGAATTCATTTCAATAATGAGGATCTATCCGTGTATTTTATCATTTAAGTTCCTTCAAAACTATTCTTTTGTTGTTGTTGTTGAGATATAGATAAAGAGAAAACTTAATTGTTATTTACGGTCCTCGACATACTAGGTTTACTCACCAACCTTGTATGTCCTACCCTGTGCCAGTGTTTCTCAGATGTGATCGATTGTGACTTCAGAATTGCATAAAGTTGTCTTTGAAAAAGAAGATTCTAGATCTAGAGAATCTGAACTTTGGAGCGGGAAGGAGGGTAAAATCTCCATTTTAGTTTACCTGGGTGATTCATATGCTTAATAAAGCTTAAGCATTCTTCCTCTAACAAACTGCTTTCTTATCCCTAAATGTGCCATGATATCCCATGTCCCCATGCCCGTGAAGAATGTTTTGAATTCCCAGGAATTTGTCCCTCCCATTTTTCTATCTGGAGATTCCTTATTTACTGTAGTCTATGAATGCTTTTATGATCGTCCAAAATAGAATTTATATCACTTATCTTTCTACATTCTGAAAACCAATTAAGTATTCTTTCTTGACTCTAAGCTTCAAGAGTACAGCATCTGTGCTATGTTTATTGATATTCTGTCACCACAATTAAGTATGAATATTTGATGCTCAAAAAAATATTTGTTTGAATAAATGAGGTAAGTAGATGTTTTCAGTATTCCTTCTTTTATTCTTTTCAATTATAAAGAACCTATAACACTGTGTTACTTTTACTGATTATAATGTACCCACCTCATTGTGTTTATGGGTCAATATTTGACCATGAATTTCATAAAAATATTGATTATATATTGTTCATCTTTATTTCTGGAAAAATAAGGAAATTATGCCTAATCAATAAGTGTTTGTTATTGAACAAAAGATTAGCATTAACCAAACTCACATGATACAGATGCATATATGGCAGATGTATAAATCAGAACACAAATGTAATTAGAAATATAAGTACCAATGCTACTGAATTGCCATATCAACAGATGATGTATTTCCCACACACACACACAGGAAATGAATGTTCTGTTTGTAGATTAATTGGCAATATGGAGTTAGAGCAAAGGAGATTCTATAAACTATTGCATGGGTTAGCACTCTGAAAATATGTTCGTCTGAAGCATCCAGATCCCCTACAGAAGTAAACCTACCAAAGGAGATGAAATGACATGTCCACTGTTTGGGGCCCACTCGAGCCTGGATAGTGTTGGTGATTCACTCTCAAATTCTCAGGCTTTAAAATATACTTCTTTTATCCTCTTTTCTAGTTTTCTAGCTGCCAGAATTGCAATATACCAGAAACAGAATGATTTTTAAAAAGGGGCATTTAGTGAGTTGCTAGTTTACAGTTCTAAGGCCAAGATAATGTCCCAATTACAACAAGCCTATAGAAATATCCAATCAAAGTTATCCAGGGGAAGATACCTTGGTTCAAGAAGGCCGATGAAGTTCAGGGTTTCTCTTGCATCTGAGAAGGCACATGGTGAACACAGTCAGGGTTTCTCTCTTTGCTGGAAGGGCACATGGCGAGCAAGGCGTCATCTGCTAGCTTTCTCTCCTGGCTTCCCTTTTCATGAAGCTGCCCGGGAGGCATTTTCCTTCTTCATCTCCAAAGGTCGCTGCCTTGTGGATGCTCTGCTTCTCATGGCTATGTCGTTCTTCTCTGCTGTCTCTGAATCTCTTATTCTCCAAAATGTTTCCTCTTTTATAGGACTCCAGAAATTTATCAAGACCCACCCAAATGGGTGGAGACATGTCATCACTTAATCCAGTTTAACAACAGTCTTGATTAAATCACATCTCCAGGGAGATGATCTGATTACAGTTTCAAATGTACAGTATTGGATAGGGATTATTCTACTTTTATGAAATAGGATTTTGATTAAAACATGGCTTTTCTAGGGTCCACACATCCTTTCAAACCAGCACATCCTCTATGTTGTCTTTAGTTACTTTAACATAATTCTAACTAACATAACATAGTTTCTTTAATTTAATTGTGAAGAAGCTCAGAATTCTTTGAAGTATTTCTGAAACTCCTCAAGCCCCACACTAGAAAAATGTTAGGATGGTAAAATGGGTTGAATCCTCCCTCACCACCAGAAAATAAAAAAATGGTCATGTCGTAATCGCTACAACTATGAATGCTTTCAGACTTCTGGACACCAAAACTATAGCAAAACATATTTCTGTTGTTTTGAGCCACAAAGTTTGTATACTTTATTATGGCAGCCACAGAAAACTAATACATATTATTGTTATCATAGATAGCGCACTCATTCATAAATTGACAATTTTTCCTACATTTTATTTTAAGTTTGGAGGGTAACCTTACCCAAATTTCTAGAGTGATTTCAAATTCACTCCAGGTCCTGGTACAGACATTTTTGGTAGCTACAGGCTAGGAATGCCACATATAGATTCAGGACTTAGGAATTTGGATTTTATTATTTTATCCTGATTGCAGTGGATAATTATTTTTGCATTTGGAACAAATGAATAGTAGATCCAAATATATATTTTATGTATATATAAAAATATATATATGATATATATATAGAGAGAGTAATATATATATATCATTCTATACTACTCACTCTATACTACTAGAGATAGTAGATAGAAAGATCACTCTAGTAGTATAGACATATTGAAGGCTCAAGCTTTGAGACAAGAGGGTAATTTTGTTAGGAGATGACAATGGTCTTAGCTAAAGTGTAGATATGAAAGACTTGTCATTAGTTATAGATAAATAAAAGGATGGAATCCATCTCTTGAACTGATTTTATGGGAAGTGGTCAGTAAGGGAAAGAAGTCAAATTTATTTATCAACTTAGTAGATGTTGATATTGTTTGTTGAGAACACAAGAAAACAGCATTTTTAGAAATGGGGAAATCATGAGTTCATTTGTAAATTTGGATTTTTAATGTGTATGCTATGTAGACTTTGCATCAAGTAGCTTCTCAATGAAATGTTTTGAATGGCTAAAAAAGAAATCCAAGTTGAGTTATCTAATATTAAATTGGGTTATCAGATTTACTAGGCTTCAACCACAGTGAAGATCAATAGAAAAATTTTACTTGGTTAACAGCCATAGATCAGAAGTTTGATGAGATTGTCAGGAGAGTAGAGAATATGAAAGATCTTTGAGAAAATCTTACTTGTAAGGAACAGAGGAAGGGTTTGATTTGATAAGAGGCACTGGTGGTCAATATTCTAATCTAAACCACAAGGAAGTAATACCAACTGCACAGAAAATAGATGACAATTGCTGACACTCAACTTCCTAGCTGTCCAGTGAGGCAGCCTGCATTGCACTTTTGACCCTTTTTAGATCACTTTCATGAAAATCTATTTCAAAGTGAATCAAAGAAATCCTTTCATTTTCTCAGATGAACTGCTAGGATATTCCTTACTTCTTAAGAATCTCAAATGTACAAAGATATATTGGCTTATAAACATTCTTTGGGAGTTCCATTTTGTTCAATCAATAGAGCTAATCATCTAAAGAAAAACTAATGATACTATCACCCATTCTTAGGAGAGGCTGTATTACTCATCTCATTTTTTTTTCTCACAATGAAATTTAGTAAATATTTTCCTTCTAATTTTGAAGGAAAGTATCTTTGCAAAATCTGAAGGATGTTTTCTATTAAACTTTCTCTTTGCTACAACAAAATCACTTCATTGTATATATCAAGATTCTAGATTTGTTTTAAAATCCTTTCAATATGTTTCTGTTTTGTATATTTTGTATGTTTTATATTGTTTATTAGAGGACCAAAAATTTGTAATTCTGACAATAGAATTTGGCTTGATTTATGTTAAAATTTTGACATAAAATATGCATGTAATATTTTGGGCTACTAGTCATCGGAGCATGTGCACTGTTTTGAAAAATGAGTATATAATTAATCATCCAAATTGTTACAATTTTGAGAAAGAAAGGAGGAACGACTAATAATTACACCAGGACTGCAAGCATACATCAGGACAGCTATGAACAAACTATGACATACAGTCCTAGTAATTTTAGGGGAATTCTAAGATTCTAAGATTTAAGATTCTAAGATCTAAGTGGGAGGTGGAGACCTGAATTTCCTAACCGTTTGAAGGCAAATACTATCTCCTACCGCATGAACGCTGTGGCTTAAGCATACAACCCGGCACAGCCAATCAGATGCATCAGCCCAAGATGGATTCAAGAGTCTCAAAGAATACATAATCAGAACCAAAAAATGATCAATCATGGAAGAGTTAAATGGTGGTGGTTATATAAGGAAAATGTTGATAGGCCATGTAGGTGCTCATTTAACAACAGATCTTTATAAATGTAGAACTGTTTTACTAACATCTAAAAGATTTCTCCTATTATACTTCAAAATTTCTAAAAGCATGTATAATAAATGGACTAAGAGAAAAAAACACTAAATAAACGTTATCACATTTTCCCTTTAATTGAAAATACTATTTTGATTAATTTAATTATGAAATGTTTGCCTTTTAAAAATATCTCTTTTCCTATGCTCTTCTAATTTGATCAATACCTCAGAAACAACTTTCTTTATAATCTTTTAAAATGCATTTGTGAAAATACTGCCATTTTGCTAGTATTCAAACTAAATCATTTGCACTTTAATTTCTTATTACTAAATCCGTCTCATAAACTCATGCATCAATCCTTAAAAGAGAAATTTAGCATAGAAAGCTAACGAATTCTCTTAGTGATAATTTTTACTTTAGGATTATACACAGTGGAGTGTTATCCTTGACTCACACTGCTTTCTTAAATTAGGATTTTTTTTTTTAAAGCAAAGCTATGCTTGTCACCCCAGGTAAATCACGGAGAAAAGTTTTCCTCATCTGATCACAGTGGGTTGCTTATTCTGAGAGCTTTTAAGAAACCATTTCCTCAATTTCCTTCAAGACACTAGACCTCATAGGTCTAAAATCATAAATATTCAGCTCCTTTGTATGACACAAGGAAGGTAATAGGGTAAAGAGAATGGAGAAGTACCACAGTGTAAAAATAAATATTAGCCGGTAATTCCCTCATTTGTAAATACTCTGAAAAAGTTGTCGAAAAAGATGAGAGTATATTTTGCCTAAAATCGTTTCATTGAGTTATAGTAAATTTTGAGTCCATTTATGTGAAAATGAACGTCACAATGTAATACAGATTGAACTTGGAACATGTTTCTTTCATGGCTCCACATTGTGGAGAAGTTTAACCCCAAAGACTCAAAAATGAGCCTTTCATGAGATCTGTCATCCTTGAACTTTTTCTCAGTCTTCTGGAATTCAACTTTGGGTTTTGGCAACTTTCTAACCACTCCCGGTAACATAAATATATAATATATTCTGCTCTTTTCACAAAAAAGTTTAAGCACCTATCAGCAAGAAACTTGTATACTTATTGAAAAACAACTGCAAAAGCAATTGCAGTCATGAAAGAGATTGTTTACTTTACTTAACGGTCTGACTACTCTCCTAGAATAACAGGTAATTCATTTATTTCTTCCTTTAGATTTATCCTCTTCCTTTATCTCTTCAAACCAGCAAGATGATCAGTATGTATGGATTTTTCCCTACAGCAGAAACAAAACAAGATAAAACATAAAATTACATCTTCCTGTTTCATTTGTTCTAAAGGATGGCTTCCCCATTCGTAGCAGCCACTTCTTTCTGGTTACCCACTGTCATGGTCAGGTTCATGTGTCAACTTGGCCAAGTGGTGGTACCTGTTTGTCTGGTTGGGCAAGAGCTGGCCTGTCTGTTGCAGTGAGGACATTTCATAGAATTAGATCATGATCACGTTGGCTGCATCCACAGCTGATTCCATTTGTAATCAGCCAAGAGGAGTGTCTTCTGCAATGAGTGATGCTCAATCTGATCACTGGAAGCCTTTTAAGGAGGATTCAGAAGAGACAGGCTGTCTTCTTGCTTTGGCTGGTTAGCCTCTCCTGTGGAGTTCATCCAGAACTTCCATTAGAATCATGGGCTTCACATCCTGCCCTGCGGATTTTGGACTCTTCATTTCTGTGGTCATGTGAGGCACTCTTATAAATTTTGTATTTGCGAGTGTTCCCTGTTGATTCTGTTTCCCTGGAGAACCCTAACCAATACACCCACCCAATAAGCACATCTCCCTCCTCCTCATCCCTCTTCCACACTGGCATCACATTGATTTTCAGTGTTGTTCTGCCATGCAATTAGGGTCTCAGATAACCCTAGGACATGAATGAACCCTGACCCTGGGGTGAATGATGAATGAACTGAGCCCAACATAAAGGCCTTATTAAGGCAGCCATTGACTGGTTTATGTTCGGACACACAGTGCAATCTTTACCAAGAAGATGGAATGGAAATTCTCCTGGATTACTTCCTAGAAATGTTTTTCCTCACCAGATAAAAAAGACAGATGATAGAAAATGCCAAGTGCTTCATTGGATAATGTTACATCTCATGTGATAGCTGGAATTTGGGGATTCATCCTGCGTCAGTTAGTGAGCCATCATTGACATGCTGTATATGGCAGGACAGAAAGATGGAATGTGCTGGGATTCCTCACCCTTCAATGAACTTTCTCCTTAACTTCACATTATTTGAAAAAACAAACACCTATTTTTTTTGTCTACTTGTTCTTGGGTCTTCTGCTACTTCAACTGAGAGAAGCCTAGTTGACATATCTAGTTTTCTTGAACAGGTAGTTTTGAAAATGCAATCATATATTTGTCCACTTAAAGTAAACTTCAATGTGTTGAAAATAAAAGAAACAAAATATATTCAACCGTGAAGGATGTTACTACATGAAATAGAATCATCTGGTATGTAAAACAAATTGCATGATTCCTCATTTTTCCATACTAGGAAGAAATATGTTTGCATTCAGCTTTATTTAAAAACACAACAGTAAAAATATTTGTCCATTTAACAAAGTGTTCACCTTTTCAAAGAAGTATTGGCCAGCTGCTTTCCTTGAAAAATGTTTTCCATGTAGTAGTCTCCTTATTATTACTTTTTTAGGGTACAGTTACTAAACCATGCACAGAACTTCTGAGTTCCCTTTTTCTGTTTATCTGCAACCTGAAGAAGCAATTTACTTTGTTTATTTTAAAGAAAATCTCTTCCCCAGACAAGGATGTTATTTTAGAACACTTCTGAACAGTGGTAGAATAACCTTCTATCTAGACAGGCATTCTTGTTACACATTTCAAATTTCATAAGCAAATGTCAGTGTTATATCGTCTCAACTGTTTGGTAATTCACTTTATCACAAAGGAGAGTTACATTTCCTTTGTCAGGGTGTTCAACTCAAATCCACTGCAACTTTGCACTTCATTGAGAGAGTAAATGCTCATGAAGGATTGCAAAATATTCCTATTTTGAGATAGTATAAAATTTTACTCTGTGATTAAACTGGGAATAAGCTTCTCATGAATGTAGTCATTGCTAAGGTATTGTTGGGGATGTGAAGTACTGAATTACAGTGTTCTTTTCATAAAGAACCAGGGAGAAGAGGTCTCTTAGGTTCCAGTTTCAAGAATTCCTCTGTTTCTTTAAAGTAAATGTATCAATTTTATCTGTAAGTGCTATAAAAAATTACATGGTTCCTCCTTCATATCGTTTTCTAGAAACTTCGAGATAATAATGTGGCCCATTTCTAACAAAAATCAATCATGGACCATGCAATCCATGTACAATGAACTAATCTCCATCCTTACTTCCTATTTTTCTTTGTTTGCCTTTTTTTTTGTTTTGCATCATTTACATTCCCTTTGCTGAAATTTCCTCACTTATGAATTTACCATCTCCCTCACTTTCACCCTCCTTTTACATCAACCTACCATCAAGTTATGAAGAGTTTATGTCTCAAATAGATCTTAACTGTACATCTGCCTTCATAGCCGCTAACCTGCTAGTACAAGTTTCAGGCATTTCTCTTTTAAAGTTAAGCGAGTCAGCCTCAGCACCTCTGGGCTGTCTCTAATCTAGTCTGCTCACCAGAAGGAAATAATCTTTGCAAGATGAAATTTTAATTACATGTCTTAACACTACAACCTCTGCAAAAACAAAACGCTGACAAATTTCTTAAATTCTTCTACTTGATTTAGGTAAAACCCCTAAATCCATGAGAATTACAAGGCCAAAGAGAAACTATTGCAATCCTTTCTGTATATTATTCTTTCAGACTATAAAGGTGAGACTTCAAATCTGTTAGAATATGAGAAGGTGGCATCTCCCCCCTTCCTTCCCTCTCCCTTCCTTGCTCTTTATCAAGAATGCAATATTTATCTGATTGGAAAGATTGGAAAAGAGACTAAGAATGCATATCTCATCTCTTATGCATGCTCTTTCTTTGGTTTTCCCCAAAATGGAAAATAAATGCAAGTCTCCCTTCAAGGAGAATCTAAAGGTGAAGACTTGGAAGGTAAGTGTAAGAAACTTGTTGAAGATGTGTTCTCCAATCTGGTCTTATTAGCAATAAAGTTAATATTTTCCTCCTCATCATACATGTGTGTATGCTTCTCAATTGTTTTAGCACCTTTGAACAAAGTCATACGATTATCAAATTAACATGAACTCCAAAAGGGACCCAATCGGCTTAGTCCTATCTACTCCAGAATCCACCCATAAAAGACTGTAGTCTTCTCTCTAATCCCCTGCTTATAGGTTTAATTCCTCAAATGCATCTTGTTTACGAGTCAGAACCACGTGTTCAACATCCACCTACCTCCTCCAGCAGCACGGGACCTGCGACATGCTCTTTCATTGATCAGATTGCTTTCCCCATCTCTCCTTACCTAATTAAATCCTACTCATTTTTCACATCTTAGTATAAACCATTGTTCCTCAATAAAGCCTATAATCCACTTGTCTGGTCAGATTTCTTTGTTATAAATCCCCATAACAGAGGTTATGGTTGCCTTCAGAACTATACCAATGTGATATTAGACATTCATTATAACGATTAATTAACTTGTTTTCCTGTTTAACGTATAAGGCTCATAAGGGACCCTGTCTGTGTTTGATCACTTTGCTATCACCAGTGACTAGTAAAATACCTGGAACATGGTAGGACTCCAGTAATTATATGTTGAATACATAAATAAATGTTGAACTATGTTGTTTGGAACATTGTTTGTATTTTTTGAGTTAAATGCATTTTTGAAATCCACACTGAATACATTTTAGAATAAGATAGAATAGAAATAAAGAAGGAAGTAGAGGAAGGAAGGAAGGGAGGGAGAGAGGGAAGGAGAGAGGAGAAAGAGGAAAGAGAGGAGGAGGAAGGAAAGGAGGGAGATAATGAAAAAGAGCAAACTTCCAAGTTCATAGTGACTCAGTTACCATTTCAAAACGATAAAAAGATTGCATATGCATGTTGTGTTTTCACACTTTGAATGCTTTTCATTTTTGCTTTTCACACCTACATGTAGCTATGTATTCTAGAGTTAATTACATATGTTTGATATTTCTAAAGGTGTCAAAATTTACCCTTAGAAAGAGCTTTTTGAGAATGTTCAAGATGTAGGTATGGGAGTTTTGGGTGCTGATGCTTGCTAAGATTCATGTATATAATCCTGTACCTTTAGGAAGAGTGCAGTTGTGATCATTGCTATGATTTCAGATATTCTTACTGAATGTGAATGTCATACATCAAATTAGGAAGCTGTAAAGAGTTAGGTACTTGACTAAGTATCAGAGAAGAGAATGGTAAGACATTCACTTAACAAGTGTAATATAAAAATGAATCACATTAAAACTATGCTTGTGTGACAACCAACCACATGATGCTCTTGGTTACTAAGTATTTGCATGAATTCTTGACCACCTTCCTCTTCTTCTCAAGAAGCACAGGCCCAGTATTTGTTTGAAACCAAGGTCAGGTAAGTTTGACCATTCCTTTGCTACCCTAGAGTTAGATGATGCATACTCTGCACTGTACACATAATTCTATAAAAATATTTCCATTTTACTCTAAGTGAACTTTGAACTTCAGTATATTTATACGATTGTTGCTCCTGCTTTGATTCATAAAATATTAGTCAATCATTTCATTTTCCTGTTTAATACTCTTCAATGTCTTCTCACTACATGATCAAATCAGGATGATTCCCTTACCTGGGCCATCCAATACCTATATTTTGTTGTTGTTTCCTACCCTTTCTGCCAAACTAAAATCACTTATCACTTTGGGTATGGCTTTTCTTTTTTTTAATTTCTGTTCCCCTAACTCCCAGGCTCACTTCTTTCTCAAAGCCCTGCTGTTTCCTCAAGCAGGCTCCTCTTCCTGGAGTGCTCCTTCCAGCCTCTCTACGGCGTTTGGCCCTCCTCACGCCTGAGGTGCTTGGTCACAGTCACACCTGCAGATCCAGCTACCCTGACTAGTCTGTCCAGTGTCCTCAGCTCCCAGGTGTCCAGTAACTCAGAAATCTGTTCATTACTTTCATAAGACTTAAAGTAGTCTGGAATGATCTGTTTACTAAAATTTTATTTGTTATTTTTCTATCTCCCTGCATGAGAATAAAATCTCCATAAGGGTAAGAATCACGTCTGCCTGGCTCTCTGTCCTCCTTCAGTCCACCCCACGTGGTGGCTGAAAATATTTCCACCCATTTTTTTTTTGACACTCCTTTCAAAAGGTGAAACATAGTTCCTTCACTTTTGAGTGGGACTGGATTCAATAATTTGCTTCTAAGAAATATGGCAACAAAAACATGGAACAGATGACGTGTAACACTCAGTTTTCTGTGTGCTCCTTGGAGGAATTTGGCTGCCATGTTGTGAGATGGGCCAGTAGTGAGGACCTGAGACCTCTTGCCAAAGCCATGCATGTAAGGCAGCTTGGAAATGATCACTCCATCCCCTGTGAACCCCAGACTGCAGCCACACAAGAGTCTCAGCCAGAACCACCCACCTCAGCCACTCCCAGTTCCTGTCCCACAGAAACTGAAGGATAATAATCGCTGGTTGTTTTAAGGCACTAAGGTTTTGGTTAATAATTTGCAATGGAAAACCAAACATTATATTAGCTAAAATATTTTTGTAGCATGAAAATCCTTATTAATATACTTCTTGAATAAATGAATTGATTTTCAAATATTAATAAAGTAAAATATCAAATCAGGAAGAAGAGTGCTTCAGATAATTCCCATTTCCTACTTCATCTAGGCTCATATATTTGCTCAGTAGTTATTTTGCTATAATTCAACTGCCTCCATTTCTGACTTTTTTATTTTAGGCAATGAATGTGTCTCCTAAAGAACTGTGAAAAACACAACTTCATGTAGGAGACTTCAGAGCTACTCTTTTTTTTTGTTACTGAATTCATTATGCTTGCTTTTGGAAAAGATCTGCCTTTCTTTATGTTGTCTGCATCTGTTTAGATGACTCCCTTCTTTCCTTCTTTCTCTAGGGTCTAACACTCTTCCTTTGTTCATTTATTCATGCATTTAACACCTGTAGAATGAGTTTCCACTATAAAGCCAGTTGTTTAGGTAATAGGAACAACTCCCGCAGTTGGGGATAGACAAGCAAACAGTGACTGCATAATGTATTAAGTCTGTAATAAATCTATTGAATAAGTGCTAAAAGAAATGATTCATGGAAGTAAGCTTATGAGTATTAGGAGGAAAATGTCAAGTAGGTTAGCCAGAGAAAAGCACATTGTGAATAAGGGCCTAGAGGCCTGGAGCTAACTGGACACATTCAGAGGATCTGCAAATTGTAATTACAAGGTGCAATTTCTTCAGTCTAGAATGCTCTGGGCTCTCTCCACCTCACAAATTCCTTCACATCTATCATATCAAACATCATCTCCTAAGTAAAGTCATCCATGAATCCTCAAGAAAGAATTGGTTTGTTTTTAGAGTTCTGGTGCACATCATTGTTTTCTGCTCACTTTATTCTCTTGTAACTTATTTGCTAACATACGCACACACACACATAGGTTCTTGTGGGCAGGAGGCTTTCATTCCCATTAGCATAGCGCGTAATCCAACTTCTGATAAAGAGCAGTAAATGAATAATTTTTTTGAATGAATGACTATTCAGAGAGAAGGAGGGAATTGAGTAAATATTAACAAAATTTCTAAGAATGTTTCTGTAAAATATATATCTAAAATAAAAAGGAAGTGTCATGAGGATTTCAGGTATTTGGATAATTCTTTCCAAAGCCTGATTAGAACACAAAAAAAGTTGTTAAATCAGAATTTTTAAAATGGACATGGACTTAAAGATTGAATTGCATTGGCACTTGTTTTTAGTTTGCTAAAGCTGCTGGAATGTATTACACTAGAAATGGATCAGCTTTTAAAGAAGGTGATTTATTTAGTTGCAAGTTTACAGTTCTTTAGAGGAAAGGCAGCGAGCTTTCATCTGGGTTCCTCTGTCATTTGGGAAGCAAGATGGTGACATCTATGAACCTTCTTCCCCATCATCTGGGTTCAAACAGCTTTCCCTGGGGCATTTCCTCTCTGCCTCTTCAAATGTCTGAGTCGATATTGGCTCTGAACTCTGAGTTGAGCTGTGCTGAGTTGCTTCTCTTTCTTTTGGCTTCTCCTTTTAAGCCTCCAGCGGATTAAATTAGACGTCACTCACTACAGAAGGCACTCCCCATAACCAGCTGCAATCGGAACCAGCCATAGATAAGATGCCCATGCTGAGGATTTAAGTCCGCAGCAACAGCACAACTGAGCACCATCACCTGGCCAAGTGGACACGTGACCCTATCACAGCACTGATCTAGGTAAAGAAATATAGATGATATGACCATTATCAGTGCCAAAGCAGTTGGTTACCTTGTAAAGGTAGCCATTTGGGTATTTATAAATGCCAATTTGTATTTATAAAATAAATACAAATAAATAAAGTGTATTGTTTGGTATGTCACTCCATTTCTTACTTTCTATAGGAGCTAAAATGCAAATGTATAAAACAATGATAAATCTATTGTTTTATACATACAACATACAAAGATACGTGGTAACAAATACAAAAAAATTAAAACAAGGTGGAAGAGAGAGGAATATAGGAAAACTAAATGGACATGCTATTGAAGTTAAGTTGGTATCATATGTTTGTTATACATTTAGGATGTTATATTTTTAACCCTATGATAACCGGAAGGAAGATAGATACAAAACACCCACAACTGGGTGTGTCATATCTCCATGGAAACAATCCAATCAAAGTTTCCCACCCTAATGATAGGCCTGACCCCACAAGGTTGGATCAGGATTAAAACACGGCTTTTCTGGCGTATATATAGTTTCAGATTGGCACATATACATTGCTTGATTTCAATGTTTTTCAAATTTATTGAGACTTGTTTGTGATCTAACATATGGACTAACCATGTGCGCAATTGCCAAAAGATGGGGGCAATGCAAGTGTCTATCAACCAATGAATGGATAAATACAATAAAACTTATACATACAATGGAATATTATTCAGCTGTAGAAAAGAATGAAGTCCTGATACATGTAACAACAAGGATGAAGCTTGAAGACATCAGATTGAGTAAAATAAGCCAGAAACAAAAGGAAAAATATTGTGTGATTTCACTGATTTGGAAAATTAAAATAAGCAAACTCTTAGAGTCAGAATTTAGAATACTGGTTAATACGGGGCAAGGTGGGAATAGGGAACGTGAAGTTGAGGCTTAAAATTTACAGCATTCCTACTTGGAATGATAGAAATATTCCAGTAAAGGATGAAGGTGATGGTAGCACAACATTTTGGATGTAATTATCAGCACTGAAATATATATCTGAATGTGATTAAAAGGTGAAATGTTAATTGCATATATGGTCACACAGAACAAAAATTTTAAATAAAACCTCAGGAACTACGTTACATAAACATTGAGCCCTAAATTATTCCCTAAATTAGTACAATAATAAAACTGTGCTATCATCAGTTATAACAAATGTTTCACAGCAATGCAAGATATTAATAATAGGCTGGTAAACAGGAATCCTGTTTTTTATTCGTGATCATTCTGTAAACCCACAACATCTCTAATAAAGATAAAAAGTGATTCCTTGGTAGACATTCCCTAAGATTTATCATTATATGTGTCTTATTTTTATTTCATTTTCCCTATAAAATTTTTTCATGCTATAGTTTTTATCTCAAAAGCAAAGATTTGCATCTCAACATTTTACTGCTAATTATTCTCTAGTGTTACTTTACTTCCCTAAGAGCAACTTCCACATTATAACACAGTTATAGAAAATTTACATTAAAGGGATCTGAGAAAAAATTATTGGGAATTGTTATATCTTTTTCTCTGTTACCTCAGCATTAGAGAGCCCATTTAACAAAATTTCCCATCATGTAAAGTTTTGAAAATAATTTGCTTTTTGTAAATGTAAGCAGATTCATGTGCATCAGAGAAAAATATGTAATGAAAGAAAATTATGTTTCAAAAAAATTCAGCAAGATGAAAGCATGATTTTTAATATGAAAGTTTATATTGTTTTCTATACAATAATAAAAAAATCCCCAAACTTTAAATCTAAAATGGCAAATATATAAAAAAATTAAAATACTTAATCCATAAAAATTCAATTTAGACAAATTCAGAGTTTTTAAACTGTAAAATGAGAGTAAGAATTGTTCTAAATTACTCAGCAAACATAACTTTCAATTGAAAATACTCCTAAGAGAAGACTAGAGAGCAGATTTTGTATGTGGACATAGAGGTCTGAATTAAAATTGCATTTTTCCCATAGGAACTTTAATGATGCAAATTATTTTCTTGTTCATTTTATAATGACCAATGTAGTTGCTTCCTTACACTAAATGTTTTAATAACAATAAAAATCTATCATTGGCCTGATGGTATTAGAATTTTTGCTTTTCAGTTATTGAAGAATTTCCTTTGTAAAATATATTAATATAGTGATAAAATATGAGACAATGCATATTATGCTGTAGTTATAAAAATCAAAGTTAGAAATTTCATAGCAAAACCCCCAAACACAGAGTATTTTCCTCTTTCTTATATAGATATTTTAGCCAAGTTAAGGTGATGTCATCTGTGTGATTTTTATTGAGGGTCTATGAGTGCGCAGGAGGAGAATTTAAGTTTTCTAGCTTTTGACCTTTACAGAGGTTTTGATAATTTCTTACCTATTTGGAAAATGAGTAATTTACAAAATGCCATCTATACATAGGTATCATGGTAATGATTTGTTTTTAACCAGTTTACTGTTCAGTATTTTATGTAGAAAAATAATTTAATCATGATTTTCAATATGTTATTTAAAATATGACGGCTAGTTATCCCCCTTTTTTTCTGAAATCATAACAAGAAAAAATTAGTGCATGGTAAATATGGAAGATTTACCTTAAATATAAGAAAGGTAATTATTCAGGAAGTATTATTAAAGTTAGGAATAGATTATCAAATGTTAATAAAAATATTTGTATAGAAGAAAATTTAATTTTAATAATTATTATTGAAATATTTAACTCCAAATACCAATTACACATTGACAATAAACAAAGGTCAAAACATTTAACATCAGTGAATAACCATAAGAACAAAAATAATGTGATGCATGCTTTTTCCATCATGTTTCGTCTGAGACTTATTATAGTCCTATGGATTAAAAGAAAAAGAAAATATTGTTTAATTTGCATTCAAGATGAAGATTTATCATATTGTGTAAGAGATCCTGTAAAACTCTGTAAATAAGCAAAAGTTTTTTGAGTCTCTTTTGTCTTTCCTTTTTCTATTATTATTATTATAATCCTAAATATAATCAAATAGCAATTAGAAATAGTTCCAAGCCTGCAAAATGTCTACTAAATTTTGTCTTTTTCTCTTGATATTCCTGAAGATATACCTTTGCATATCTCCTTTAGTGGTCTATGGTTTTTAGTAAATTTAAGCACAGTAGAAAAAAGTATTATTAACAGTTTTAAGGGAGAGTCTTTTTCAGTTTATTAAACCTGATAATAATCAGCATTATTGTTTAGCATATTAGATCAAAACTGTGTTTTTGTGATGTCTTCCTTACTAGACACCCCTGCCTCAAATGTAAACTCCCCTAAAACAGAAAATGTTTTATGTATTATTGTATCTCCAACATCTGTTTTAGTAGATTGTAGATAGCTTATTTAAATTGAACTGAGGCAGAGAAACCAGCAATTAACCATTTTCTGGTAGTAGCTATTCCAAAATTCCAGTGAAGACATGTTTAGCCAACTCAACCCCATTTCAGTGAGAGCAAATAGTACATTGTCTAATCTCCTTGTAGTTTGGACTTAGAAAAGCCTCTTAAATGTCTGAGTAAATATCAGTGATGTGTTTTCAAACACACAGTATTGACTGAGTGAATAGGCTGCCATACTGTAGCCTGGCTATACTCAATTCAAAAGCCCTTATTTGAACCTGTCATCAAGCTTACATTTCACTTGCACATCAGATTGTCACTTAGCAGTGAAAGGGGCACCAGACTATTTCAACTGATCGTAATGGACCACTATTTGAAAATAAATGATTGAAAAAAGTGGAAACTGTTTCAATATTCATTTTTAAGGGACAGGTAGGTTTTCTCAGGTAAATAGAGTTTTGCATGCCACCTGTGGTAGGTTGAATTGTGTACCCAAGAAAAACATTCTTAATTGTCATATATTCTTGTAGGTGTGAACTCATTATAAATAGGACCTTTTGAAGATGGTATTTTAGTTAAAATGTGTCCAACCGAAACAGGATGGGCCTTAATCTGGATTACTGGAGACTTTTATAAACAGAAGAAATTTAGTAATAGTAAGAGAAAGCCACGTGGGGAGCACAAGCTGGAAGTCAAGGGCACCTGGAAAAGAAAGGAGAGGACACTGCCATGTGCATTGCCATGTGACAGGAAAGCAAGGGACCGGGAAGTAAGCATTCTAGCCTCTGAAATCACGAGTCAATAAATTTCTATTGTTAAGCCAATCCAGTTTGTGCTATCTGTCTCAGCAGTCAGAAAACTAAGACACTATCCCTGTGGGGAGATGCACAAACAGCCAAACCACAGTAGATGCTGTCATTTCAGTTATTAGGTCCATTAAAGATTGTTTGACTTCAGTTGTGCACTCTCTGAGACTAGAAGGCATTTGCTCATCTCTAGCCTGTGAATGACAGCAGAGATGTTCAATTTTTATACTCACCTGCATCAACATGAAAACACACATTCTTTTTCAAATAGTTTTTAAACTGTTTTTTATTGCCCTTGAGAAGAGTTAGCTGTAGGAGATAAGCACTTTAATATTTATTCATGATACTCAGAGCAAATAACCTTTCATAATTCCCTCCCTCTTATAGCCCCATATTTATAAAAGCTAGCAATGCTGACCAGCTTCCCAAAGAAACATAAGGAATAGCTGATTACTATGATACACCCCAACACTCCACTGTCCCTCAAGCTCATATTTATCACATCAATTTTATGAATTAATTTTTTTCCTTCTCCCTAAAGCTCATATTTATCATATCAATTTTATGAATTAATTTTCTTCATTCTCCCTAAAGCTCAGTTTTATCATATCAATTTTATGAATTAATTTTTTTCATTCTACAAATATTTATTGCATTGATTCCTTGCTCTGTTGCAAGTGCTGAAACATCAAAAATAAACAGAACATAATCCAACGTATTGCTACATAAAAATTAAAGAAGATAAATAAGTATTGAAATGTGTTAAGAGTTCAGAAACATATATGTGCAGAAGGCAGAAAGGAACTCGTGCCTTTTGGATTAATGGGAAGGAGCTAGGAAAATCTTCGTAAAGAAAGAAAAAGGCAAGCACTGAACTTTGAGCAATTAATATGACTTAGGCGGTAGATATGGTAGACTTTATACAAGTAATTTGGAACAAGTAGTTTGGAATACACCAAGCTGGAAAATCACAGATGAGCAGATGAACTAATAATTTAATGCTTAGGAGTTTGGATTAACCTGTTGTAGTAGCATTTAAACAAGGCATTACGAGTTTTAAACAGGAAAATGGTCTGATCAGATTTGCATTTTTTGAAAGTTACACATTCTCAGGTGGATCAAGGATGGACTAAAAAAGGAGGGACTACAGGAAATTGGATTCTGCGAAACCAGAGAAGAGATGTTAATAGTCTGTAAAGCACTGGTCAAAGTTGAAGAAAGATGTAGCTTCATTAGGAAGAGCTGGACCTAGAGTTAAATTCTGATTTTATGTTATATATACTTTATGGATCTTCATGCTATTCCCCGGTTTTCACTTGGACTAGCCTATGCTTTGCTCACTCTGTTCTCTTATCCTGAACCATCTTGTCCTCTCATCTCCATTGATCCAGATTATCCTCATTACTGAAGGCCTCGGGGAAAACCCAGCTCCTCCAAGGAGCCTTCTTGAATTCCACAAATGAAACCATCTTTTCTTTATCTTGCCTATCAATTTATTAGTTTATGCATTTTTCTGTTTCAAAAATGATCTTCCAGGAGTTTAACAAATAAAAGATATGAAGTATCTACCCTTTAGAAAGGTAGATGAAATATATGGAATTAAAGGAAGGTGCAGATTGCTTCTGCCAGATAACTCTCAGGGTCTCTATAGAAACTCTGCAAAGAGAAAGAAAGGGAGCAGGAAGAGGGTAAAGTCACAGGGAAAGTGAAATGTAATCTAAGTCTTAAGTCTTAGGTAGGATTTGAGTATTAGGCATCGGAGAAAGGTAATTTCTGGTGGCAAAGAAAGCATAAACAAGGATGTGCGTGTGAATTTGTGTTCACAAAAATACAGCAATGGAGTAACACTCATGGATGAATATGAAGCAAATGCCTAAACGTCATTTGTAAATAATTACAGACATGGGACTGCTTCTATAAATTATAGTTCATTTTCTTAAAAAACTCTTCTTAATAATTCCAGAAATGCTAACATAAAGAAATTAATCCTTTCAAAAGAGTTGTAGAAATCTTACACTTTATTGTAGATAGCAGGATTTATGTGGATAGCTATTTTCTACTCATTCACTGTGATAGTAAGTAGAAAGTCTCATTAAATACTTGAATTAAACATGGATAGCCACCCACAGTACTCCTTTGCAACAATGGAAAATTCACATAAAGTTTAGGGATATTAATCAACTGAAATGATTTTAAAGTATCCAAAACTTAGAAGTCAATTTTTTCTGTAAATGGCAGAAGAATTCTATATAGTTTTTACTAAGAGTAATTTTTCACTTTTGACTATTTCTCTCGGATGAAATTAGTGTTAATATTTGCTTTCTTAGCAGACTTGGATTTGTGATTATGCCACATGAATCCCACCCCTTCTCTAGAAACAAGCAATACCCTACCTTCACCACTGCAAAGGCTTTTTGTAAGTCTGAATGTTTTATTCACAGGAAACTATTTTTAAATACCTGCTTGCCTTGGAGACAATTTACATAGTAAAGGTGACTGGAGTTCAGGGGCCTCAGGTGTGCTTGGGTGGGGCCTTGAGATCAGGAGCCTCAGGTGTGTTTGGGTGGGGCCTTGAGATCAGGAGCCTCAGGTGTGTTTGGGTGGGGCCTTG